>JAUMHL010000015.1:3813193-3847651 GCA_032362345.1 Sandelia bainsii
TCCAGTGTTTTCAGACCTCAAATAATGCAAAAACCCCCAAAACAAAACAAGTTCATATTCATTTTTACACAACACATAACTAATGTTTTAATTTAGGAAGTGTTCAGAAATCAATATTTGGTGGAATAACCCTGATTTGCAATTACAGCTTTCATGCAGTGGTCTCTTAATTTTTTCCAGAGCTGTAGTCAGAATGGCAATGCTAACAGGCTGAAACACGCAGGTGTAATTTTTACCATGCTGACCATCTTAGTTTTGCATGTTAGCATGTTAACGTTGGCTATTTGGATACAAAGTGTGGCAGAGCTTACTGGTATTGATGATAAACCAACATTCTGGACACTATGCAAAATGAATAGAATCACCATAAGAATAGTATATAAATTATAAAATATTATAA
Organism: Sandelia bainsii; assembly: GCA_032362345.1. Classification (NCBI taxonomy): domain Eukaryota; kingdom Metazoa; phylum Chordata; class Actinopteri; order Anabantiformes; family Anabantidae; genus Sandelia; species Sandelia bainsii. The sequence continues at coordinate 3,813,594 of JAUMHL010000015.1, forward strand.
AATAATAAATAATACAAATTCCAGTCTGTCCATTGGACTCTTGCTCAAAGGCAGAAAAACAACACATTGACAAAACTTGAGGAAAAGTGAATCTACAGATAATTTATATCCAAATGGATAATTTCCAATATTCTGTGTATATCATGCTGATAGTTTAAGTTCAAATGTTGGAGCTTTGATTTAATTTTCTTTACTTCTTTTCTTTATTTCTGATGTCTCTTAGTGGCTTCCATTAACATGAATCTCACTAATTAGAGTAATCAATTGCTCCTGCACTGGTCAGATTGGGTAGAAATACCTGAGAAATAATATTGTACATTTACACTGAAGAAGGCGTTTCAGTACATGGATGGTTTTTGAAAAGACTCTTATGATCCCAGAGGATAAATCCTGGTGACCCCTTAATCTTCATCTAGCACCATTAACAGTCTACAGTAAGGTTCAATTTGTCCAGCACGAGTGAAATTCTATCAGCATTAGATACGTTCTGTTTTGTGCTGTATTAGCAAATGTTAGCTTGCTACAACTTTAACCAAAGATGGTAAACATGATAAACATCATACCTGATTAACATCAGCATGTTGGCATTGTTACTCTGAACATTATAACATTCTAGCATTAGCATTTAGCTCAAAGAACCTCTGTGCCAAAGTACAGTACAATATCACACACTGGCACTGGCAGAGAATTGGGCATCAGATGGCAAATCATTTTTATGGGGTGGCATTAAAATTGCACCATATGGAGATGCTGACGCTGCTCCTTTTAATCTCATAATTTTGACTTCTGATCATTTGTTGCGTCCCAAATGAAAGTAAGCTACTGTAAAGCTGAAATACACACAAGCAAAAATACAAAATCAATCATCTCAAGTTAAAATAAAAAATTCAGACACTAAATACAGTTATGTAGCTCTTGACATAGTCAGCATAGTTTTCAGAAACGTGGTAATTGATTATCTCCATTATTCTCCATTAGCTTGATGCTAACACATAATGAGATTTACCATTAACATGCACAGAAATTAGCATCAAGACCTTGGTAATATTGCTACAGGGCAGCACATTCAGGTGGCTGCCCTGACTATTAGGGCAGCTTTTGATCTGGGGTAAACCCACCTTGTCCAGTTGTTTTTATTACTGTTATTTAACTTTTTGTTTCTCCCTTAACGTTGTTTTTTTCTTTTATAGCGATGTTGCACCTCTTCGTGACGTGTGCAATATGAATTAGACTAGTATTATTATTTATGGTATTCATCCTAGACTCATGATGTTGCAAATCTGCTCATTTGACGAATCATTAGAATATATAAGTGTATCTCAGTGTAAAGAAATGCAAATTTCAGAGTTACATTTGTGTTACTCTGAAGTACTGAAGTAAAATCAGTGGGAGCTGAAACGTACTTGTATTCTTAACCTTGTGCATCCAATACTGTATCAATTATGCCTGATTACTGCACGCTGCGAGGGCAGATCGAACCCCTGCTTGTGCTATTATATCCCTCTATATATCACCGGAGCCCTTTTCCATTCTGCAATCACACTATTGTAACTATTCATTATATCTGAAGCTCTAGAGTTGTTTTAAAGCCTCTCTATCCATCCATATCTCACACTAATTCATCAGGCCTCGCATCTTCCTAACCCCATACTGTGATGCTGGCTCCGGTCTCCTAGCAACCAGCCCTCTTAGGGGTGGTGACAGCATTTGAGTGGGCACCCTCACCCCTCCACATACAAGCCCTCCACCACCACCACCACCACCTCACCCACCCTCACCCGCCATCCGGATGCTCTTCAAGTCAAGTAAATACACCTTTCTCTGTGGTGCAGTCAGCTTCGTGCACAGGTCACTGTATTGAGCCTGATACTGAGACTGAACCGCCATTTTGTTTCACATAACTCGGGGATACCTCAAGTAAAACTGGACATGATATGGTTCACTCATCTTTATTTGTAAGCCAATCTATTGTTTTCTAAGTAAGAAAATGTAAACCAAATGTGTGATGTGTCAATTCATTTGACCAAACTTGCTTTATGGAAAATATGCTTTCTCCATGTTAAAATACACTTAATTTAAGAAATGTTATGAGTCTCCCTTGACTAGTGTTTATCCTGACTAGTGCAGCAATCTGATAGACAATTCCTGACTTTATTAAATGGATCAGGTATCAACCAATTCACATAAAAAAGGACATTTTAGTCAGTATCACTGTACAAACTTGCTGTTTCTAGTAACTGTTACACTCATTCAGTCACTGCCTGCTGCTCACTCAGTGTTTTGCATGTTATCTCTATGCAGGTAGGTAAAATTAGTTTGGGGAGAAGACAGAACTGGTATCAGATGTGTTTTTTTTGGTAATGAGGAATTTATAAATGTTGTTAATCCAAGTACATGATCAAACCATTTATGGAAGAAATGACATGAAAAGATAAAGAGTGTCATACAAGTGGGTGACTGCCCAATACTACATTTTTAATACCTATATTGATATTTAAACTTAAATTTAAATTTCTTAAAGTGGCCCTATGTAACAATTAGTGGTTGTTAGTTGTAAACAGGCCTGTTGCTGTGGCCACACGTTTATGGAATAATAATGCATAAAACTCTAAACAGAGAGTAGTACTCTAAACACAAGTATATAAGAGTCATGAAGTCAGTAACGTCACAATCATTATCTAAACTCTGTCAGTATTAGCAATCAACTATAGCAGCAAAATCCCTGAGTAAACCAATGTGTCTTTTATTACATACAGTATGTTTTATTTCTGATACACAGCGTAACTTTAAATGTACTTTAAGGCACCTTTAGAAGTCAAATGTGGACAAAATAAAGTACCTTCAATTGAGAAAAATACAGAATTTTATCCTGGGTAGATTAAAGTTTTGCCCTTAATCATCAGATGATTAAAGGGATTAAAGCTTGGACTGGATGTGAGACATTTCTGTTAAAGCAAAGTTTGGGAAATCAGGGCATTAATTTGGTGATTTAAAGCAATGCTGGTTTATATTTTTGGCTGTGTGCACATATTAAGACAAGATCAATGCTTTTTAAAATGTCATTTTGTTCTCATTGAATATTTTCATGCTCAAGTGAAAGAGATTCAGCGATTGCAGTAGAAATCATAGCTCTCTTTACACGCTAAATTTGTATTTTAATGTAAAACAAATGCAGAAATGTCAGATCATATGAGATGCTGACATACTGTATTTCTGACACGTCACACTGGCCATAATGCCTCTGAGGTCTTGAATGTAAATCGCATCACGCTGCGCTCACATTTGGGCTGGCTGCAGCCTGGAGCAGCACTGATAAAATGACGTGAGTGGTTGACGATGCTAAATGGCAGCACTTGAAATACCTGCCAGCCTGTTCACCCACTTGCCGATGCGATCACGACCCCATTAGCAGCGTTTCAGAACCGCGGCGCCCTGGACAGCTCCGACCTTAAATCTGCCAAGAAAAGTGGAATCAAAACACAAGAAACACACAATTTGGTTTGTTTTCTTCATTTTTTCCAATTTCAGGACCTTTAACTTTAAAGTCACAAGGGAAGAGATGGATATTGATAGACCAGCAAATGTCTCCTTTTTTGATTTCGTTGGAGGAGTTCAACTTCTCCAGGGGGAAGAAACCAGAACAGCCATGCCTATTATTCTGATCGGCATCTGCGTATCCGGAGCTGTTGGGAACTTGCTCGTTTTGCTGATTTTCATCCGTGACTTTAGGAACGGAAAGGGCTCTGAGGTGAAAGCGGTCCTCGCCTCTTTGGCCTCCACGGACTTGGTGTTACTGCTACTGTGCGCCCCTGTGCGCGCTGTCACCTACTACAAGCAGACCTGGACCCTGGGAAGTTTTGTTTGTAGTACCACGGACTGGTTCCAGCACTCATGTGTGGTTGCAAAAACTTTAATCCTTGCAGTCACCACCAGAGCCAAACACACTTTGGCTCCCAGCTCCGCCGCGGGTCCCCTCTACAGTCCGACATGGATTCACGGAGCCCTGGCGTTGATCTGGATTGTGTCTATGATGTTTCCGATCCCTCAGATGCTTTTTGCCTCTCTGGTGCAGCTTGGCAAGGATACCATTTGTGTCTCCGAAATTCCCGTGTGCGCATCTGACTTCATGAGTTTGTTCTACAAGATTTATCCAACTGTAACCTTTGTGGTGCCGGTCATCCTCACGCTTGCCTACTACACCAGAACGCTGCACACGGCGGTGAACCAAGGACCCTGCCCGCAGCACCTGAGCAAGGTTACCCTGGTTCTACTGTGTCTAAGCGGCGCAAATGCGCTCATGCTGCTGCCAGAATGGGGGACATTCACCTGGATCAGACTTGGGTACAACAAACCTCCTGTGGGCTTGCTCATCTTTGCTCAAGTTCTCCTTTACGCATGCTGCTCGCTGTCTCCGGTAATCTTAATGACCATGTACGATGACGTGCGTGAAGGACTGATAAACATTTGGTTCATCGCCACCTGCAGAAGCTCAAAGCACCTCCCCAGCAAAAAATGTCCAAAAAAGGAGGGAAACGGAGCGGAGCTCGGCGCAAACGCCGTGTCCAACGCGGTCTCACAGGACAAGGACAAGACCTTCCCAGATGTGGAGCATTTCTGGACAGGGCGCAGGAATACGCAGATCGAAGAGGACCAGGATCCAGTTCCGTGGGAGAGAGAGGAGAAAATGTTGTAGTGAATCAGATGTTAAAGTGTCTTTTTTGTAGCAGGTTTTAACTTGTTCTCAGCTGGTTTCTAGTTTGTTCATCCACAGTGCAGACCCTCGTTGAAAGGCTATAGTGGCCAATTTGCTGTCGTGAGATTGATTAGATGTAATATAAACTTGTACACTATCATGTTTTAATGGTTTAATATGATATGATTCTATCTTTTTTGACTATTTGTTCTTGCCTGCAGTATTGCTGTACTGTCAAATAGAACACCTTTATTAGAAGAGGTTTGAAAACATAAGAAGCCAATGTAAATATCAGGACACTGAAGCATCAAGGGTTTGTTGTGATTGTGTACTTGTGTTGTATAATATAGATATTAAAACATTGTCAAATATGGATTGCTCTGCTTTGTTTATGTTTTCGAGAGCTATTAAATATTCAGCCCACCTTAATCTCAGATAAAGTACAATTCCACTGTCAAATCTCTCCATTTAATTCATAAGGTTTTATGAAATTACATTTTTTGAATAATCATTTCTACATATTAAATTCACAACTAATCCAGCTGCATATTTTAGGTCAACTGTTGACACACATTAAGCAGCAAAGCGTCTCTAGAGAATGCCAAACAGGTTCATTTACTCCAGTTCAATTCAAAAGTAATCTCAGGGGAATTTACATTGTAAAATTTAAACCTTACAGAATTATGTGGAAAACAGGTGCAACTATACTCGAATTATATAGAAATCCCAACAAATCCCCTTTGAGCAAGCACTAGGCGACAGTGGAGAGGTAAAACAATGTGCTCAAGGTGATACAGTCAGAAAAACATGAATAAAATTGAAGATTTTAGTCAAAAGACCATCGTCAGCACAACCAGACCCTGCTTTTCCAGAGACATAATAGGTTATCATGCAAGGACCAATCAGGACAGCAGAATCCATCAACCACTCATAAGCCACTGATAGAATAACCAGCATGAAAAGTAGATTATTAACACTGACTAAATGTTTACACAAAAATCAGAGTTTTAAATCTTTATATATGTTAAATCCTTATATGTATATGTGTATATACTCGTACATACACCAATCAGCCACAACATTAACTTAGTGGTAGTTGGGTTCTCCGACCTGTCTGCAGCTATGCAGCCTGTGTTCTGACCAGGCATGTGCAGAGGGGGTAGCTCTGGGGGCTCAAGCCCCTGCCCTCAACATTAACTATCCCTCTTGGGTCTTTGTAATATTAATAATATCAGTAATATTTTTAAAATTTTTCTGATATTTCTCAATTCTCAATGTATAAACATTAGATAAATTCAGTTCTGTAGGATTATACCACGATGACAAGGTTAGTAGCACCACAGACATTGAGAAGATATTCTCCACCTTTCAAATCAAATAGCTGCCATCAGCTCCCTGTTCTCACCACCAGAGGGAGACACTCTGCTACCTCCATCAAACATGGCATCCCTCTCCTCCTCTCTAACCATCCTACCTCCTGTCCTCTGGACGCCATCCCCTCCACTCTTCTACAAGCAATTGCACCCACACTGTCTTCAGCACAACTGGTACCTTCCCCACCCCATTTATGGTAAGCAGACCTGGGAAACCCACCGTCAATCCCCTCAACCTTGAACAAGCAGTCTTCAACCAAATCTCCAATTTTCTATCTCTAAACAACTTCCTTGATATCTACCGAAACTGCCATCCTGACAATCATGGAGTCCCTTCAGACTACAAAAGCTAGTCCTTGGTTCTAATCCTACTCGATCTGTCTGCAGACCTTTGTCTGCATTCTCTGAACTGGGCTCTTGGCTGGCACAAGTCTTGGCAAATCTTCATGGTAAATTTTCAGAGGCAAGTTTCAAAGTCTCATTGCCTCTCCAGCGGTGTGCCTCAGGGCTCCATTCTTAGCCCCTTTCTCTTTTCCGTCTCTTCTAAACCTCTCAAGATGATTCAAAATGCAGCAACACGCCTCCATCAGCTGGATGCAAATTCCTTGTAAGCATGTGGGCACACATGTCCAATAAATCGGATTCTGATTCTGACCATTGTTCATATCTCTGCACTGGCTTCCAGTGGTGGCTGTATCAAAGCTCTGACATTTGCCTACAGAGTGATCAGCAGCACCTTCCTAACTGAGCACCCTAATCCTGGTCTACAATCCCTCTTGCCCACTGCGCTCTGCCAGCGATCAATGACTGGTGGTTCCTACACCACACAATAAAAGATCCAAAAAAGCTTTTTATCTCATGATAGTGAAACATGTTACCTTATTCTGCTCGCCCAGCAGTCTTACTCCAATATTCAAAAAAACTGTTTCAGTCAGGGTAAAAGTTAAACACCAGTATTTCTATTAATCCTGAGGCTGATCGTGTACATACACACATACAGAAAATATATGTATATACAAACACACAAATACTAGAGACCAAGGAAAAATAATAAAGTAAATCAAAAGGATATCAGTAGTAGTAGGCTGCTATAGAAAAAAAGCCTACTTGAGTAAAAGTTGAAAAACAGCATCAAATCAACTAAAAGTTCTAACAGATACTAGTATTATTACTAATTGCTGCAACTAATTGTGCTGATTAACCCGTAATGTTGCAGCAGCTAAAGGTAGGATTAATAACTATTCTATATACATGAGATCAAGAAGGTCAATGTTGAGTCAAGATTAATAAATGTTCATGCAGGATACTGATTATAAATGTTAAAACTAAGGGTTTAAGGTAACATAATTTACAGTTACTAAAATCATGATAAAGACAGATAAAATAAATATAAATGCACAATAGGTAATACAAATATCCCAAAGTCATTACCAAAACCTTTGTTTTTTTGTTTGTTGCTTTGTTTGTGTAGTAAAAAATATTTATTTACCTTTAAAACAGTGCATTTAAACATTTTTAAAAAGCATCTGTCTTGATAAATCTTTCCAGGTCAGTACTAACAGAAGCTTGATGCCACTGCCCACTTGACCTGCGTTAACAGTCTAACCTTTCAGTGGTTGTGAAAAGAAACCTGCTTTTAGTTCTTTTAGTTGTCTATGTGTTTACCAGTAAAGCAGCGGCTGCCCATGGCTCCGACGCCCCGGCAGATTTGACATTTTAGCCTGCCTGAGTGAAAAGAAAGGTTACAGGTTAAAGAGAGAAAAAAAAGAAGCCTCCAAAGCTCTTCAGTATGATTGTACTCCTGCACATAATTTATTTATTGACAATAAACCATGTCTCCAAAGGTCTGTTCTTTGGGTCACCTGGTTATTTTTCACTGTATTCTAAGATTTCAGGATCCTACAACAGATAACATACACAAAAAGACAAATATATTTTAGTCCACATTTTTTGGTCTTTATTTTTTGTCTGGAGGCAATGTCCTGCTGACACTAAGTTTAATTTGGTATCCAATCTTTTTCTTCTTCGTCTTTAAGAACACCGTCAGTCCCTTTGTGATAGTTTTGAATCTATTTACAGTCATTTTTTGATTTTATGGTTGTTTTGAGTCTCTATGTAGTTGTATTGAGTTTTGAGGTCATTTTCTAGCTCAGATTGTTTTTCTCTTTTTTGTTTTACATGCTTTTATAATCATTTTGTGTCTCTTTGTGGTTGGTTCGCATCTTTTACAGTCTTTATATGTGTTTTTACGGTTGTTTTTTGTCCACGTCTTTATGACTGTTTAGCATTCATTTGTTTTGCACGTCATTTCAGTCACTTTTTGTCTTTTTATGATCATTTTGTGTCTCTTCATGGTCATTTTGTGTTTATTTGTAGTTGTCTTGTGTAGTTGTTAGGCTATATTTTAGAATAGTAAACTGCATTTGTATCCAGTTTGCAGACAAGCAGTGAAAAAACATTTTGGACATTCATGTTGAGATATAAAATTTATAGTATAACTGAACATTTGGTGAAACAAATAACATTTCTAAACATAACGAAATGTTGAGACAGGTGGTTGCAGCATTAGAATGTTGTCCACTCGTCATGACCTTAATATTTGTGAAATCCTGGTTACTGCTCTGCTTTCTCTGTCTGCTGGTAACCTTTACACACAACAAACGTAAAGCTCAAATAAACGGCAAAAATACAATTCATAAAGATTAAACATGTGTCCACACAAAGTACTCAAACATAACCCGATCACACCCCGACAGACAAATGCACACAAACACTCATACAAACAGGACAAAACCTAATAAAAGGCTTCACGGAAAAGTTTTTAGCCTGCATTTAAAAATAGGTTAGTGGGCACATCTTGTGTCTTCTGCCAGACAAGTCCAACAACTCAGACGATAAAAGCAGCTACACCAGCTTTTGACTTAATCCTTAGGAAAAGAAATTTAAGAATAGTGGTAAAACCAAACTCTGGTTTATAATAACCAGGACATTTATAACTTGTGAAGGTCAATGTAAAGCTCACTGCAAGTTGCAACAGTTAAGAAGATTGAAGCTTATTCACTTAAAACAAGAAAATATTGACAAGAAAATGTTCTTATGTAGTAATCCAGAGCAGATCAAGCCTGACAGGTGTGATTCTGTATACTGGGAGCAGTAATTTCAGAGCAGTAACCTGTTTTTACTGCTGTATGATTAGATAAGATCTTTTTTGGTTGTTTTGCATTGATTTAGGGTAAATGTAACAGTGGACAGTAACATACTGCTGCTAAAAAGATAACAAAATATAAAGAGGAAAGTTAAAAGTGAGAAACAGATTCTAAATATTCATTTCACTACACTACATTTCACTACAGCTATGTGTGTTTTAACAAACAATATGTGTAAAGGAAGCATTCATACAGATTTGCAAGGCAGTCAGTGAGATACATTGTGCAGTGTTCAGTATGCAAAGATCCCTAATGGTCCCCATGTGCAAAGGAGGTATGAGTAAATAAATAATTCAACCTGCAATGTGCTGGCGTGTTTCTATTTATTATTTATCTGGCAATTATGGCAGTACTGATTAGTAGTGGAAAAAACATTTAGTGAGACTACGTAACAAGTGGAAATCAGAACACTGTGGCATTTAAGTAATTTTTTCAAAGACACAATCATTAGGTGGTCTTAATGCCTGCTCGTACACGATGAGGTGTGAGTTTACAATTTGTCTTACTTTAAAACCTTCGAAATGTTTGTGACATACTAAAATAGTAGTACAAGTGGAAAAGAGTGATACAAACAGAGAATTTACTTTACCACCAGAAAACATTAAGCTGTATCTATATGTTTTTTTTTCTATTTAAGTGAAGATATGTTTCTGCTTTGAAAAGTTAAACGGACTTGCTACTTGCAAGTAAATATACAGTGGAGGAAGAGCTACCTTTAGCATGCATGTAAATACACAAATCTGCGAAAGCCACCTCATTCATCATTGATATGGTCAGTGAGAGTCTTCATGTGCGTCTCTGCTACACACTGAACTACTGAGCTTTAACCAAGCTCTGAGCTCACACAAAGTTAAAATGAGAAATTATTTCATTAGCAGAAGGTAAAACAGAACGACAAGGTGTGATTTGATGGCTGACGTGGTTTCACGTACTGTAAGAAATCACTTATTTTGATGTTGACATGTGAACAAGGTCAGGTTATAAAGCATGTCATGTTTTTTAACATATTTTTTTAAAGCTAAGGCCCTTTGAAAAGACACAGTTCTGCTCCTTTATTGAGATGGTGAATGCGTGGTATATTTTTTTTTTCTTCCCACTCAACCATGATGGATTGTTGATGCTGCCTCGGGCTCTGGCTGTGGTTTCATTTGTATCATCCTTTCTGCTAAAGAAGGTCTACCCTGCAAGATATGAAAGGTTTCATTCAAATAGGACTCGCCACTAGTTTTTAGCATTTGTTTTGACCTGCATGCAGAGTAATGGGGGTGGGATTTACTGCACAAATATCGGTTAGTGTCATGTTGGTGTCATGTTTTTTGGCTCTTCAGATTATTGATACTTGCTCTGCCCTGCTTTAGCTGTCTTATTTTATCAGGTGAAAGCCAGTCATTCAAGGTCAGGTTTATTTGTGGATTACTGCCAGGAAAGTTCAGATACATTTTAAAAAGTATTTTAATTACTGAAAGACAAAATGTACAAAAGTATTGTTGTCACTTCAATAACTCCGTTACTTAGACCACATATCAAAGGTGAGCAGTGTTTTATACATACAAAGCAACTGCAATAATAATAACCTGTATTATTTTCTTTCCCGCTCTCTGTAACTGAATGAACATCACTGTGATTCAACCAGTGTCCAGTTCACATTTATTGGTTTTATTCTATCAAGTAAACAGAAGATGTTGAACAGTAATGTTCACCATGGCTGAACAGATGAACGAAAGAGCGCCACCTATTTGCAGAAACAACAAAAAGAAATGCACAGAGCAAGATGTCACAGACTAGTGCTACCCACAGGATTTGACTGACACATGATTTGTGGGAAGTGCAGCCTGGAATAACCCCTGAGCACCAAATATGAAAACAAAGAATAACAAAAAATAGTATATTTTTGTTCAGCTCCTCTGCCTGGTAAATACAGATGTCTTGAAATTCAACCTCCTCAGTTTTCGTGCAGTTTCGCGTAAAAACACATCGATTTTTGAGAAGACAAGCATATCAGTCACATCTGAAATATAGCGAATATTTTGCTCCACGGTAAGTCCACGGTAACATTTTTCCACCCGTGGCCTCAACCCAGCTCTACTCTACTTCCTTTTAGTACAAGGTACATCATTTTCCATTGCAAATAGTCATGATCATGCATGAAACTGCCATGAAACTGCAGACACACACAGGAACAATGGAGGATATCGAATGAATACTGTTTTTGTTTGTTGGTATGTGGCTGTTTGTTGCAGCAAGGAATCGATACATGTGTGGTGTCACCAGTGGGGTGGACAGACTTCAGCCAAGAATGGTCATGCCCCCTCGTCCACCTCCTAAAACTGCCTCTTCTCTTTCAGTTCGGAAATGTTTAATCTGAATTCATCATTTGCACAATAATTAGTGATTTGTTGATAACAAAATAATTATGCATGGGAAGGCAGCATTAATTTTTTTGTTGGCCAGTGCGGGTGTGACAGAAAAGGTTTCAGACACACTTCTTCGAAGAAGAAGAAGACACTATACTTTGTCTTACAGACTGTGAAGCAGTATAACCCATCAAGAGATACGTGATCATCATGTATAAAATTGGTAAAATCCCCTTTTAAAATTACAAACTCTCCTCTATGGCTTTGAATTGGAAGTGAGGTGAAATGGCTGCAAGTGAACCAGTGAAGAAATTCATTTACAGGGCAGACGGCAAGTTATCATGGAAAACCTCAAGTAGTGCACTCAATCCCTATATTATGTTCTATAACATATATTTTGTGTTCTATAATCCCTATTTTACAGGACTGAACCTACCTCCTGCCTGATGCCATCATTCGTCAAATAATCCTCCAGTAAGTCAAATCACTGGGATCGTGTTCATGATGTTAACGTATAACTGGTTAACAAAGATGTACATTATATATCACTATAGACACACAACGATGGGTCACAGAGCTGTCATTAGAAGTGTAAAATGAAATATTGATTTAAATTTATGTTGTACACACACACACACACACACACACTCACACAGAGGCCTCCTGTCTCAGTGAGTGAGTAAGTGATGCCACCTGCTGGTTTAACATGAGCATAAACAACAATTTCACTTGCTCTGGTGCTATGAAGTTGTGTTTAACCCATAATTTAAAATAATTTAACTGCTGTTTTTATTATTCAGCAGATGTTGGAAGGATTTGGACAATAACAGCATTTGTTTCACTATTTTTTACACAATTTACTTTGCCCTGAGTAGGATCAAGTAAATGTATCTTGTTTCCATTGGTCAATCAGCAGGTATCATGCATAATATATGACAGTTATAATGGTAAAGTGTAAAAATAACATGGGAACTCCATCAAAGGCTTTGAGTAATATAAGATATTTCCACAATAAGAGCCTAAAACAAACTTTTATAAAACTAAATAAATGATGAAAATTACTGGAATAAACGCAATCTTGAATGAAAATTTCAAGATATGCTTGTGGTTTGTTGTTATATACATGCATAAGTTAGAAAACTGTATTTGTGGTGTTTTTATATTGGAGGTGCATGTGATTTGTGTCTGATAATTAGCTTAAACTTCAACTTAGCTTTAAACTGCTAAAGAAATCTGAGCTATGGGTGGTGATTAAAATGTCTGGAACTAGGACATAAATTTATCAGAATAACACCATCCATCGATCCATTAGCTACGCTGTTTATCCTTGAGGGTCCCCAAGAGGCTGGAGTCAATCCTAGCCGACACTGGGTGAGAGGCAGGATACACACAGATAGAGCCGGACAACCATTCACGCTCACATTCAGAGTTACCAATCAGCCTGCTGTGTCTCTCGACTGAAGAGATCGAAGTACACTGACCCTGAGGGAACTCCACACAGCCACACCCGGCAGTTTCAAACCCAGAATCTTCTAGAACCAGAAACACAAAACAATCTGGTGCATTACAGCAACAACACAAACAGGAGTCTATACTGTAATTTACAGGTGATATGTTTTTCTGTGCTGCTAACAGTTTCTTTAGATGAAAAACAAGCAGTGATGAAACTATGTGGACGGAGATATGGATTAAGAATGAGTGTATGGATAAATAAAAATAATAATAATAATGGTTGACTCTGCATTTGCTTATAGCTGCTGCACAGAGATTAGTCATGATTAAATGTGGATTAGTACATTTAAAATCAGTGATGCACCCAGAAATATTTTCATGTCTAAACATAATAAAAGCACAAATGTAATGTAATGGTGAAATGTAACTAAATACATTACAATACATAAATTTAGTAAAGTACTGTACTTAGGTACAAATTTTGTGTACTTATTTATAATATATATTATTTTATTCAGTTTCATGCTACTTTATACTACTCCTGTAGTTAATTTGCAGATAAAAAAAACAACAACATAATAATATACAGTAATTGTGACAAGAGTCATTCTGTATAGTGATTACTTTAACTTTTCTGCTGCCAGTGATGGAAGAAATACTCAGATTTTTTACTTTGGTAAAAGTACCAATACCATAGTATAAAATTATTTTACAGTTAGATGTGAAGACCATGCACTAAACATTTTATTCAAGTAAAAGTATGTATATACAGTATGCAACATGACAAAATGTTACTATATACAGAGTGCAACATTTACATGTGCAGGCATGGATCTGGGGGTTTTGGAGTTTGGGTTTAATACTATATTGACATAGTGGATGTTGGGCAGGTTGATGCCTGCGATCCTTTCTGCAGTCCTGACTGTCTGTTGTGTGTCTACTTGTCTTAACTGGTTGCTAAACCAAACCAGACACTGAAAGATGTGCAGAGAACAGACTTGCTGATTGCATCCTGAATCCTGGGGGAGGCTGAACTTCCTAAATGGACACAGGAATTACATGTTCTGCTGGCTGTTTTTTAAGACTATGTTGGCGTTAGATTCCCATTTCAGAATCTGTGAGATTGTGGATCTCAGACGTTTAACTGTGGCAGACTCATCACAGTCTCAGATGAGGGAGTCTTACAGATGGCTCACTGGAGGTGCAGTCATTTGTGTAGAGGGAGAAGAGCAGTGGTGAGAGAAAAATTTAATCAAAATTTAATTTATCACTGGTGTGAAACTCACAAGCAAGAAGTAAATCAAATTATAATCAAAGCAGTATGTAAGGAAGGTAAAATAAGCTTCGTGGTTATCAGCTGCAACATTAAAGTGATGAACACATCAATTATTAAAATCCAATTTTACTTAAATAACATTTTGAATGTAGGTCTTTTACTTGTATTTCTTGTATTTCTGTATCTGAGTACTTCTTTCACCATTGAACTTACTGTATCAAAGACAAAAGTACAAATACTGTACAGAAAAATGTCCCATGAAAGCATTAAACTGTCAAAGAGGATGAATGACTCCTTGTGAAGGAATGCCACTGTGCACGTTTGTCGCATTACCATAACAGCTATGTTTTTATATTATTAGTTTATTTATTTAACCAGGTAGATCCACTTGAAATTAGAAATCTCTTTTTGAAGAGATACTTGGCCAAGATGGCAGCTTTAAAGTTTCAGAAAGTACAATCCTAACACACACATATTCAGTACTAAAACTAGTCAACTATGTATAATTTTGAAAATTAAGCAAAGAACAAGAAGAAAGCTTTTAAATTTCTGAGGTTCTTTTGGGCATATTTGTTGTTTTATTGTTCAATTACAGCTTTAGGAACTGAACACTTGGGGTGGCACTGGTTTGGAGTGGGGGGCAAATCCTACAATAGGGGTGGGGGCAGCTGCCACCTTTTGCCCCCTTCACAGTTTTCCTGTTTGTTGACCAAGACACACTCTTCACTTTCTTCAGGTCTCGTGTCACAGACTCTAGTGAACTTTAACTAGACTGATTCTAGCCAGTATTGTCTGGTGTGTTCAGGTTCTGGTCCAGCCCTTGTTAGCCCATGTTTATGTTCTAGTCAGTTTTTGTTCACTTGCTTGCTTTGTGTTTATGTTTTTGCTTGTGTTACTCAATGCTCATGTTTTTGTTCGCATCATTTAGTCGTCTCTTTTTGTCCGTGTTTGCCAACACACACGTTCCCGCCCCGTGTTTATTAGCGCCACTTTTACCTTCACGCGATTGTTTATTGTCACACATACTTTTACTTTCCTCAAACCCTTGCCAGGGTTTTGTTAGTTTATTAATATTAGTTTATGTTTCTGATATGTTCTTTAGCACCTTGCTTTTAGCCTGACCTTAACCAGTCCAGTAAATTATACCACAGGATAACATTTTCCTGTTGTAGTTGTACAAGATGCACAGCTAGGTGTTAAAATAAAACAATACCTCATGCTTTAAAAAATAAACAGAAAGGTAAAGTTTCTCACCTCTCTGTCTGTGCTCTCTAGGATCTTTAGGATAAGTATTAGTTTAGAAAATACTACCAAAGTGAAAAATACTCATTATGCAGAATAGCTGCACATCAATGAATATGATGGAGTTTATTTCACCAACCTTATACTTGTTTTGATATGATTTTAATCTAATAATTATAATTTGAAATGCTTTATATACTGCTGGGTGGTTTGTGAATATTATTCTGTATTTTGTTATTAATCAGATTCCGAAAAGTAGCAAGTAGCTGTAGTTGTCAAATAGATATAAGGGAGTAAAAGTTTAACATTTGCCTCTGACATGAAGCCAAGTAGTACAAAACAGAAATACTGAAAAAGCCAAAATACCTCAAAATACCGTACTTGTCAAGTAAAAGTACAATACTTCCCTTAGAATCAAAGTTCATTAGAAACATAAAATAGAATCAAATGTTTTCAAGTGTAAGTACTTTAAATATGCATTAAAGCGCAGTACTTGCGTAAACGTCCTTAGTTAAGTTCCACCTGTGTCCGCTGCAGTGCTCCTCTTGTTGAAAACCAGCTTCAAATTCATAGAAAAAATTAATTCTGATTGTGCATTGGTGATGTTTTTCCATTTCGTGCACAGATAACACAGTTGGTCCAGTCATCTCCCTCTGTCCGCCCATGTGTGCGGATTAAGATCAGGGATTAGAGACAGATGTAAACCAGAAGTCGAGATCCAATCTAATTCTGCTGCCATCACGGCAAAGGCCACGGTCAGGGTCAAGATTACTCAAACCCCGCCCCCTCTGCAGCCTAATGCGACGCTATTGGTCCAACTTTTGATGGACGGAGCTGTCGTCCAATAGGAACGGAGAAAGTGAGTGCTGGGTGACCGCTGCGCAGATGTGTGAGAGCGCAGGTTTTAGTGAGAGCTGGAGTAACGCCTGGGAGTCACGAAGTGATTAGGCAGCAAAACACGAAAGGTGAGTTAAATTCATATGAGATTACCATAAATAAACGTATATTAAACTTGTAATAACACATTGAACTGAATTCATTGAGTATGAATTGTTCACAGTCTTCGAAGTCAGGAAACAAGTGACAGGGTTTAGGTTAGGTTGTGTCGTATTTATTCATGTAGGGTTCCTTACACACACTTTCAACTCCTCATAGCTTACACTGGTGGCATGCTTTTTATCATTTACAGGCAGGTTTCAGTCTCTGGTGTTATTCCAGGCTTTTACAATTCCTCCAAACCTTTTTCTGTCAGTTTAACGCCCAAAATGTACTATATTACCGTAATACACTGTAATATAGTACAGTAGTTTACAGGCAAATTCTTAGTTGTTTTACATTAAGACAGTGCGTTCACAGTTTTGTTGTTTATGTGCAGCCTTTATAACAATGCCCTCTGTCATTTGTCAGTGGCTTTACTACAAAAAAGGCTTGTAAAGTGTATCATGTTACAGGAAATGTTTGTCTATGTCGTTGTGTGCAGGCTTTTATAACAATTCCCACCCTATTGCAGTAGTAGTTTTACACCAAAATAGTTGATACAAAAGTACTTATATATCCCAATCTTCTTAAGCCGTTTACACAGAAATAGTCTTCATTTATTTCTTCATGCCACAGCATATAAGTCTAACTATCTTTACTTTCACTTCTCCACTGAGACTAACATACAATCTTTCTTTAAGGAGAAGCTATGATTTTACTCAAACAGATCTGTTATGCATGAAATTTGGCTCAGACTTTGGGAAAGTCAAGGAGTTTAGAGGTCATTTGTTTGGCTCGGCTCCGCATAATTTGCCCTTGTGTCACGGTGCTTTTTTTCTTTTCTCACACTGCCTTACTTATCTTATTAATCTGTCGTCTCTCATCACTTTGCACTTTAAATTCATGCACACTCACTTTTTACATTTCTCTTAAAGCCTGAACACTCAGTAGTACCTGAGAGGTTGTACTGCATATGTCACGTAAACCATGGCGTAAGTTAGATAGTGATACAACAAGGAAGACTTTGCTCTTTGCTGTCTCTGACATTTGTACCATTTGTAACCACCAGCAGGCGACTGCTGCTACTGCTGTCCCACATTTACACTAAACTTTAACGTTCTGCTGCACTTGACGTTCCCTGTGGTGCCAGGATGTTGTGAAAAGATTTACCCCCCTTAACTGGACCTGATGTCAGATTACTTTATCTTACTGTTTAGGTACAAACAAACCAAAGGCTTTAAGGTGTATTCAATACAAAAAAATATGTCCAAGCTTTCTGTTCGGCACTGAGAAGACACAGGAATGTGTGGGTGTGTTTTGAGTAAAATGTCAATGACTGTCATGCTGCACATTTAAAGTTATTAGATATTAAACAGGAGTCTGGAGGTGATTAATCAGTGACTAGTTGGGCCTGTTAACCTTCTCCTTACTCCAAACAACTGCAACCTTGAAAAGTAGGAGTGTTTTCTTCCCCGTGTAAGAAAAAGAATTTCAGCTCTGCGAAGACTCACATCCTTTATTCTTTTTTTTTTTTTTTAAAGTGCCTGTTTTAAACAGAAATGAAATAGAAATGTTAAGATTTGTGTCTTTTCCACAGCTGCAGCATGGCTACTCTTTACTTTTACTTTCTGTTTCATTGACCAGAGAATAACAATCCCCTCTTTACCTGTGTGATTGCCGCAGACAGTGTTTCTTTGGTACGTTCATATCTCATGTGTAGTAAAAAGGAAAGCACAGAGGTAGAGAATGTGTCCAAGTTGCCTTTCTGCCTGAGGCATTTAAATGTAGTGGCAAATGTACACTTGCAAAATTACACATTCCTAGTCTGACATATATTGGGGATAAAAATTAGGGATAGATGGTCAGTTTTATACATAAAATGCAGTTTATGATTTAGTTTAATTGTAATACACTTTAAAGTTCTGTGACAACAATGTGTGATGACAGAATACTTTTATCCCACTTTTTCTCTTTTCTGTTGCTAGTTAGATTTCAATATGTTAAAAAAAACAACAACCATATTTGTAGCAAAGACCTAAAATAAGAAGCTGCCAGTTACTACAGTATATGCAAAATGATTCAGTTTTACTTCCTTCTGTTCAATTACAGACCTGCAACATTTGTCCGATGTGCAAAAAATAAGAGGGCAAGCTTGCAAGACTTAGATGTCTCCCAGTTCCCTCTCATAATCTGCAGTGATACTGTGATTATAGTGCTGAGTAGCGTGGTGTTACTGAAATTCAGTTATATTCCATAACGGAAGGCAAAATACTGCCACATCCTTGGCTTCAGTGCAGGTGAAGCATTATCTGACATCAGTGTTATGAGCGTTGCCGCCTGCTGCTGCCATCTTTAAGAGGTGTAGGTCCCAGGAGACTGTTTTGATTAATTAATGGGATTTTTACCTCCAAGAAAAGTATGGACTAGGCTAGGAAAACATATCTAGTTGACTGTGGATGGTTTTTGAAGTGGCTGATATAAGGAGACCACAGAGAACATAGTGTTTACTATCTCTTTGTCCACACTCTAATTTCACAGATGTCGTTTGCCAGTGAAAAACTGCAGAAAGGATACCTGCGGCGGAATATGCCAACTATTGTGTCCAAGGTGAAAGTGAGAGAAATTATAGCCCATCTGCCCTGCTTGACTGATCACGACAGGGTAAGTTTCATGAAGAACTAGGGTTGGGAATAAAAATTTGAATAAAATAAATTGCAATTATGCTAGTATCACTTTTTTTATGTACTAGTGCCAACAGTACCTGAGTATCAGTACAGGCACCTAAAACAACTTTCTCTGGTTCCATGACTTCCTAAACCAAAGCTTTCAAATGTCAAATAGTCTAAAATTAGTTATTTACATGTGAGACCAGCTTTACATATGTATATGTATATGTAAATGTATGTTGCACAAAGATACCAAAGTATTATCAGCAAATCACAAATTCGGAACTATGATTTTGTCGTTTTGTCACTTGGTGCCACTGATTGTTAACATGGAGACATGGGTTTTACTTTAAATTAGCCACAGCATAGTGGGACTTAAAATAAGTCAGTCTTTAATTTTTTGATATGGTCTAATCTGCATTAAGCTAATCTAAAAGCAACATTTAAACACCTTTGTGAAACTGGCTCCAGGAACCAAAGAGGAATAAGTAAACAAGGTTATAATTCTGAGAGTTACCATTTTTCATTACTTGACATTTTTCAATATGCTAGGGAAATGTTTCATTTGGTACCAAGAAATATCTGGGTTTAATGAGGACTTTAAATTATTTGGTTTTCATTGTACTGTTTCCACCATAGTTTTATGTAAAATTGTATGTGCTTTCTTACTTTTAGGAAACTATAGAGGCAAAAAGAGAGACCAACGGCAATTTTGATGGGATGATGCTTCTTCTGGATTGTCTGAAGAGGAGAGAAAACTGGCCGGAGCAGTTAATTGAAGCGCTTGAAGCGTGTGAGCAGCAAACTATTGCAGCTGAGATTAGAGCTGAATATGACACTCTGAGAGGCATTAACAGTAAGTCAGAAAGTTAATTTACCTAGCACTGTTTGTTTTAGTGTAAGGACATTTGATATGTTTTTAGAAAAGACTGAACAATATTTTATGCTGCCTATAAATAATTATATCTTGTAGTTTCCATAGAGGAAGCACTGGTCTAGGTAGTGCATGAGATATTAAAGGAGGAGATATTCTGATTGAGTGTGCACAAACAAGAGTACACTATACTGCAATCATTTTGAAACAAAATGCCATTTGGAGAAATTTTACATTGCAATTTCAGTCTATTTTTGGTTCAGAACTGAGTTCTCGGGTGAGCAAGTGTATTGTGTTTTAAACAGCACTGTAAACTGATTAATACTGTTGAAGCAAAACCGTGTTGTTGTAGTCTGACCTTGAGAGATAATGTGCAGACTTGTGGGAAAGATGTGTGGGAGAATAGGATTTTCAGTAGCTGACCATGAAGCTCCAGATTCCAAAATGAACATATAACCTGTCTCGCAAACACGAGAGGAAGGTGTAAATGTAGGGTCTTTATTGTCCACATTGTGGAAAACCACAAAACAATTGTGCACCACACCATTAGAAACAATTCAAGACAAACGAGCTAAGGCGATACCAAAAGGTGACGTGAAAACACAGCAGAGTACTGATTGGTCAGAGACAGTCGTCACTCCTGCAACCGCCACCACCACGTCATCTGAACTCGGAAGTGTTTCCCAAACTGATTTTTTCTGCAGTCTTTCGTCTTCCTGCTTTCAGTCTCTTTTCAAACAAAATTTATCTCCTAGCTTTGACAAATAGCCACATACCGAGAAACAAGAACAGCATTCCTTTGATGTGTCCTCCATTGTTCCTATGTGTGTCGGCAGCTCACAGCAGTTACAAACAGTGTGCTTTGCAGTGGAAAACGAAATGCATGGCACTAAAACAGAAGCGAATAGAGTTGAGTTGAGGCGGTACCATGCAGAAGGAAATTGCTATTGTCTGACTTTACTTGTTATTTTCCACATGATGCTGCAGGGAATAACTTGTTTGTGTGCTGTTCCTGTGAAGTTTAGTGTTGTTTTGTCTGTTTACAGGCTCCAATAAAATGGGTAAATGATAAAGGAATTAATGTCAAAATTGCTTTATGAGCGTCAGATGCAGTGATAACAGATTTTAATAACCATATTGTTTCTCTGCCCTAGTTTCCAACCCCAGCTTGCCTTCACCGACTGTCGTACACGTGCACCCACCACCATCTGCCAGTCATCTGCCTCCTCTAGAGAGCAGTGGAAAAAGTCAGGCTACTGTTGCTCTGTCAGCTGAAGCGTCAGCTCCTCCAGAGCCAGTTACTCACACCACACCTCCACCAAAAACCCCTGTGCAGCCACAAGCCACCCAGAGCCCAGCAGCACCGATTCCCAAGGCTGTTTCCCCACCTGAGCCTGTCCCTGAGCTTACTCAGTCAACTCAGATTGAAGTGGCACCCCTTCCATCAACACCCCCTCCTTCCCCTGAGACCCAACACACTCCTGCCAGCACACCACCACCACCACAGAGGGAGGTTAATGCTCACCAGGAGCCAGAGGAAAACTCTGAATCAGACATCCAGGATATGGCTGGTGATACGGGCGTCATTCTTCATCAAGTGAGCACAGGACAGGTAAACTCGGTGGTGACTCCTCCACTATCCCGTCCTGTTGTACAGTCTGAAACAGACACTCTGTCCTGCTCAGAATCGCTCCAAACAACAACAGTCACAGAGGTCAGGCCACCACAGAGTCCGTCTCCAATACACACAAACTCAGATGTGACCGATAGATCCTCTTTCCCCACACTGACCCCAGAGAAGCCCCCAGTCCAGGACACCACCCCTCTTATGGAGAAAGTACCTGCTGTTGTCCTGGAGCCTGTAGAGACTTCTGAACTTCAAACTACACAGGTGAATATAAAATACTGCTGTAAAAATTTAAATAAATGTAATCAATCATTTCCACGTGAGATTTTTTGTATCATGTATGAAACAGCAGAAATTTGAGAAATGAAAACAAATATTGTTAATTGCATTTGAAACATATGGAACATTTCAATTAGTTTAGTTTTTTTTTCAATTAGGAAACATTTTAGAATGATCTTCAGTGACATTGTATTGTTAACAACAAAAATGCAACATTAAACAACACATTTCCCAAAGTACTATTAATTACTGTTGTAATACAATAAATTATTTTTAATATAGTGTTTTTCAAATGTATTTCTGAAGCTATAGTTAATAAAAACCTGTTTCTTGCAGTGGAATCCCATAGAGCCATCCTGCAATTATTATGGTTGTTGAGAAGTTGAGAACCTAATGACAATAGCAGCTATTTATTTATTTCGTCACAAAGATTGTGAGTTTTTTGCCAAAGTTCAAAGTTTTTGCCAGACAAGCCTGCATTTGTGGACTCATTCATAACATGAAAGTAAAGGCTGGTCTAAATTTGGTCTGAATGTAACTTCAGACTGCGTTATACTGTATTTCACGTCACGTCTGTCTTCTTATTCACATACTCCAAATTCTACATCAACCTCTTAATAAAAACTTTTTCTCCTGCAGGTTATTGAAAGCAGACAACAGACAGCTACAGCCCCCCCCGTGCCTGATGTTGCTGTGGTGGACTCTTTTCTCGTTGATGTCGACAATGTGTGTCTGAGCAAGCCAGCACAACTCATCAGCATCCAGCCGCAAAATCCTAGTAGTCATAATCTCCAAGTAACCAACTCACCAGTGGAGCTCTATTCAGGAAACAGCAGCCGCCTGGAAATGAGTGATGTTGCACCGGACACTGTGACCTCTGCCCGTGTTCCTACATGCTCTGATGTCAGCTCCGCTGCCGGAGATACAGTCTCTGGAGGTCCATGCCAGGATAATGGCAATGCTCTTAACCATAGCGAACCAGAGGAGAACCACTATGAGTCTCCTTGTGAGAGTCTGGAAACGCAGGAGGTGCATGTGAATGTAGTACATGTATCCGAGGAGGCGTCTATCCTTAACCAAGACGGCCAGACCTCAACACCACGAGCTCAGATCATCAACAGTGAAGCAGCTACTGCCTCTCCACTCTCCACTACTGCTCACACTGTATCTAGTTTAAACGCCCACTCCAGCGAGAACTACCACCCCTCTGAGCCTGCACCAGCTGATATATCATCGCAGCTGCCAGGTCCAGAAGAGAGTGGAGCCTCTTGCATCCTGACAAATAACACAATGTACATTCTGGGCACTGCAGGAGTGGCCGCACTTGCACTGCTGATAGCGTGGAAGTTTAAGAATTAAAAGGGAATTTAAAACCTTAGGCTATAAGATTTAAATGTGGATCTTAGGGGTGTGGTGCGTTATTGTATTCACTGGACTGGGATGGCATGAGACTGCTGTTTAACAATTACATATAGTAAAAATAGCTGACTTGCCAGACTTCTGATCGTGTCATTAATTATGATTATTTTAATGTTGAATGAGTTTGACTCTAGCGAACAAAAATCAAATATATTCTTATTCCAGTAGGGCCTTTCATGGAGCTTGGTTGAGATCTCAGGTTATTTATGCTGCACATAATTTGGTTTGTAGCTATACCGAGGCTTTGTAACAAAGACAGAAATGTTGTATGTTCACCTATTTGATAAGGCTGCCATCTAGTGAGGATCATAGATTCATGGACCGGAATTTTACTGGATGTAGAACTGTGGAAGACAGCGTACCTGCATCACGCTTCATAATTTTTCTTTCCTCTTTATAGTAGGAAATGACATTGCAAATTATGACTTGTGCACTGTATGTATTTATTTGTACATATATATACTCAACCGGGGCTTCAGAAAGTATTCAGACTCATTCATACTCCATTTACACACTCCATTGTGTTGTAGATTTATTTTTTTTTAAGATGAAATTAACATTTTTGGGATTTACCAGATGCCATTGAAGGGAATTTGAGAGCACGAGGAAAAATATTATCTGGCATGATGAAATGAAACCTGAACCATACCTGCACTGAGGCACAGTAATGACAGCAGAGTGGGATAAACCATACAATTCCAGGTATGCAAAGGTTGTAGAGAGCTGTGTTTGCTACTAAAACGTATCTACATGCAAAATAGTTTTTATCATTTATTTTTCAGTTATATTTATTTAAAATTTAATTTTAATACTTTCTGAAGCCACTGTAAATACTGTATGGTTCTAATTGTGTATTTTAAGAAAGACTGATGTGTCAAACATTCCAAAGCACTTGTGATCTCTGAAGATATTCAGCACTCAAAAAGAATAATGCAGCTAAACATTACATGTTTTCATTTCATATTTTGCAAAAATATGGTTCAGGGTCTAGACTTGTGCTGATAATTTGCCACAGGGTTTCTTCTCCTTAAAAATTTGGCTGTGTCATGTTTTGTGAAGTGAGAGATTTTTAGCTATTGTAAATAGCAAAGCACCTTCAATACAAGGATATACATACAAGGTGTATTTTAAAGACTTTGCACATTTTAGATTTCTATGAAATTTATAGCCATTATGGTAAACATGTAAATTGTAATCTCTGTTTTAAGTTTTATTCAGATTTGTCTCTAGCTATGCACTCCAGTAATCACATAAATAAACCTGATATTATAACAGATTACGTGCATGTTTTACTCCTTTCAGAGAAGCCACAACTAAATGTCAGCTCTATAAAACTGTGCATTTTCCCCAACTTTCTTTAAGTGATCACTCATCAGGCATCACAGTACAAAGTATTTTTATATAGATACAAATAAATCAGTGTGTATAAAGTAACCGTGCAATAACATTTGAAGGAAGGTAAATTTTTTGTTAGTGACAAAAGTTGTACTTATTTTCACTTCAAAAAGGAACATATGTCATTTGCTTAAGGGTGGCCAAATCTCCACAACTATAGATGATTTTTTTTTACAAAAAAAAGGACAAGAACCTCAGCCTCCTTAACTGCTGTCTGGCTGATTCGCATTCCCATTGGCTCTAGCTCCTGTCAATCAACCTAACCCCCGCCCCCTCCGTTTTGACATAAAAGGACGCGCGCCCCAGCCGTTTGTAACCGCATAGCTACTTAGCTGGCTAATTATCTAGCTCGTTTAACCTCAGTGTTTATTGTCCGCATAAATAAGGGATGTACAATGGTTTATTTTATCAAAGTTTAACATATATGTAGGTAATTAGTAATTTCAATGGCGTTCAATGGCCACCACCGCGATGATGATACTGTCGACGAAGACGAAATGCCCACGAAGCAGCCGCGGTCCAACAAGGAGATGCCCGGTTGTTTCAGAAACGAGCCCAACAATGAGGCAGCCGCGCCCGCAGGAAGAGCCGCATCCGAACGGCCAACCTCCAACCCGACGACGAGGCATCGGATCGACTCGGTGAAGAAAACAAGGCCGCGTAGGTGTCAAAAACAGTAGCCTTGGGGATAGTGTATGTACTGGAAAGCGTATCGTATGTGCACAAAAATAAAAGGCGTTCCCCATGAACGACAGTCAGTGAAAATATAGATTTGGTAATAAAATAATGCACAAACAAATTACTTTAAATTATTTAAAATGGTGCCTAGTTTATGCTTCAATGTATTAAGTCACCGGGGGAATGATGTTGCAGTGTAATATCGGTGAGCTGTAGCGGCAGTAAATAACCAGGATCTATTTTGCAACAAGATGGCGTTCGCGGTACACACTGTACTGTTGCTTCTGTGCATGAAGCTTTGGCCATTATATAGGCCAGCATTGACACAAAAGCTGTAATTGGCCCCAGTATCAATAATCATGCAGAGATTAAAAATATATTTTTATTATGATTCAATGTAATCAGATTTTGACCTTTTTTTATTTGTTGCATTTATTATTTTACACAATGCAGCCTTCCCCTGGTTTGGGATGGACATTGGAGGCACACTGGTGAAACTGGTGTACTTTGAGCCCAAAGACATCACAGCAGAGGAAGAGCAGGAAGAGGTGGAGAACCTAAAGAGCATCCGACGCTATCTAACCTCCAACATAGCTTATGGGAAAACAGGCATCAGGGATGTACACCTGGAGCTGCAGGACCTGACACTGTGCGGCAGGTCTGGAAACCTGCACTTCATCCGTTTCCCCACACATGACCTGCCGGTCTTCCTGCAGATGGGCCGCAACAAACACTTCTCCAGCCTCCACACCACCCTCTGTGCCACCGGAGGGGGAGCATACAAGTTTGAGTCTGATTTCCGCACGGTGGGTCTGCACTTGTAGACAGGGTAGGCAATTAGGATGGATGGGAAGGAAAGGATAGATAATTGTAAAGTTATTTATACACCATGTGATGGACCCTCATGTAATAACAGCTTAATAGCAAGTAACATACAACAATGAGAACACCTGAAATCTACAATTAAAGATGTAGTAAGACTAATGGTGGATATTAAAACAAAAAGGACATTTGACATATTGTATATTAGATTTGTACTAATTCTGGAAAATAAGTACTTTTCCACATCCTGTTTTTTTGTAGTGCTGTAATGCATCAGTTCATCTATTCTATGTTGTATAGAAAAAACGTATATACTGTATATATTGGCAGTAATGAGGGGTGTACAGTTAGTACAGCCTACCTTTGTATTAAATCACAAAAAGATGATAAAAAAAAAAAAAATCTTTTTAGTGAGACCAACACATATACTCTTATAAAAGCAATGAAAGTTCTTGTTTTTTACCCCCTTGCTTTACCTCCTCCCCCGGTTTCCTGCCTCTGTGTTCTTCTGACTACACCCTAGCAGTGATGTTATCCATGTTCTCTTTTTTCTCAACAAAAAAAAAAGATGGCTGACTTGCAGCTTCACAAGCTGGATGAGCTGGACTGTCTGATTCGCGGGGTGTTATATATTGATTCCGTGGTCTCCAGCGGCCCCTCTGAGTGCTACTACTTTGAAAACCCCACAGACCCAGATCACTGCATCCAGAGGCCCTACACACTGGAGAATCCCTATCCTCTGCTGCTGGTCAACATAGGATCTGGAGTCAGCATCCTGGCTGTCTACTCTGAGAATAACTACAAACGAGTCACTGGGACTAGGTAATTATTAGTGGTGGATATTTATTGTACGTTCACCACATTGGCTGATAGAATTAATGTAAATGTAAAGAGTCCAATTGTTTCCAAGTATTTCTTGCTCATGATGCCTTTGCAGTACCCTAACACAGACCCACAGTGCCCCACAGCTTGCTTGGTGCTATTTAATTTAAATATAATTTACAGAGAGGCTGAGGCCCTTTGTATCTTTTGCTGTAATGTTTGGCCCAGTGGGAATGCAATGTCACCACACCTCACAGGGATAGCAGGGATATAGACTTGTGTATAAAGTAGTTGTGAGCAATATTTTTATATTACTAATGGATCATACTACTTGTATTTAAAAAGAGTCACTCTTAGTAATGAAACCACAGAAGATTATAGCCCAACTCTGCAGTTCCCCTCAGCATTAAAGAACTTCTTATCAGTGTCATTTCCACATGCAGCAGACAGCTGATTTCACCAAAAAAGAAATCTAAAAATGGGAGCATTAGCTCCAGTCCAAATGCAACCATTAGCGACTAGCTGGTGAACACAGTCGAGGAATTAGCAGCTAAGAGTCAGATGTTAAAACAAACCAAGAACAGTTAATATCTGACTTAAAATTGCCATGAAAATGGAGAAAGGACTTTAAATGACTGAAAATGTTGCTTCAGATCTGCTGCACATGTCAATAGTTCATCAAATTAAAAGATGATGATACTGTATGTCAACTTTGTGTTTACATCTTGTTTTCCCAAAATATCAGACGTCATTGCAAATGACCTAACTGAACTAAGAATTGACTAAGAAACAAAACTGTTTGTCCAGTTGACTGGGTGGTCTGTTTGATCTGCCTGTATCTACCTGGTGCTTTGGTTTGAAAACTGGCAGCATTTTTTTACAAAACCATTTCCTTTATCAAGGAAAGGTTAGGTTAGGTTTAAGTTTAAAAAATGTTAGTAGAACTGATAGTTTGGCTGTTGTCGTTTTTGTTAGGGTGTTTCCCTCCATCAACATAGTCCATTGTTTTGTTTTCCCGTGATTTTCTGTCTTGTGGTGATAAAAGGGAATCCAGAGCACTGGATCTCCCTTGACAGAGTAGCCCTCTGTCCTTTGCTGTATTTTAATTCACAGTGCTTAACTTTTTTTAATTGTTTGGTTGTACTTCTGACAGAAACTTTTATCTTGACTCTAAATGAGAAGTTGTGTTCAGGTTATTTTAGATTTCTACTATCCTAACGATTTCTGTGTATTCCTTTGAATTCGTCAGCCTTGGTGGTGGGACCTTCCTGGGCCTGTGTTGCCTGCTGACAGGCTGCTCTACTTTCGAGGAAGCTCTAGAAATGGCCTCTCAGGGGGAGAGCACCCGTGTGGACAAGCTGGTTCGGGACATTTATGGAGGAGACTATGAGAGGTTTGGGCTGCCAGGCTGGGCTGTAGCCTCAAGGTGCGGTTTACAGCTGCGTTTTTTGTTCGTTCTGTAGGTCACAAGCCTGTTTGTGGTGGATTCCATCATAAACAGAATCAAACCCTTAATGAAGCTGGGATCCAGGGCAGTGCTAAATTTACTCAGTTTCCTACCCCAGGGTGAATAAAGAACCCTTGATTTCAGTTTGATGTGTTTTGTGCACTTTTTCATCCACAGAATGTCAAGTGAATACGAACATCACCACGTTTTATGTGTTCCTTCCAAATCTGTTTAGAGAATTTATGTAATATGTCTTGTGTTTCTCATGATAGTTTTGGCAACATGATGTCCAAAGAGAAAAGGGACTCTGTGTCTAAAGAGGACTTGGCCAGAGCAACGCTGGTCACCATCACCAATAACATCGGCTCCATCACCAGGATGTGTGCTCTCAAGGAGGTTAGTAATAGGTGTTGGGAAAAGGTGTGTGTTTGTATGAATTTGTCTTGTAGAAGGGTGGTACAAGAAGTTCAAGATAAATGCATCGTTGTCAAGATGGGTAATAACCACATAAGAGAGGACTAAAAACCTACCCACTGCTGATTAACTGGTTCAGGTGTGTTTAGCCAGTCAGAAGCTGTAAGTGCAGGGATAGTTGGACAATTAGCAGGACAGTGGCCCATGATGACCAGGATTAAACACCACTGGCTTAGTACTTCTATCTGAGTCAGAATTTGTGTATTTAGACAAGAC
This sequence comes from Sandelia bainsii, assembly GCA_032362345.1. NCBI lineage: Eukaryota > Metazoa > Chordata > Actinopteri > Anabantiformes > Anabantidae > Sandelia > Sandelia bainsii. The sequence goes on from JAUMHL010000015.1 coordinate 3,842,887, forward strand.
GGTAAGGTTTAAAAAATACTTTTTTTAGGTTAACCGGTGATGTGGACCGCTGTGATATCATCCAGTACCTCTTTGCGTTCAGCCTCTTTATGGTGCTGCCTTGTGGCATTTTGATCAAGCAGCATTGTACAGGGCTATGAAGGCATAGAGGGCGTAAGCTGCATCAGTGACAGGCCTGTAACAGCACGTTGCAGGTGGTGTTTAATGAAAAAATCTATTAACCACACAAGGAACCTTCTTAAAAGCCAGCAATAATGAAGAAACTGTTTCTTCTCCTCAGTAAAATTGCTCTGATATTCATTACACCAGTCGTCAGCAGTCAAGTTGATTTATTTATAGTGCACATATAAAACAAGCAGGTGTCAACTAATGTGCAGAAAATAAGTAAAAAACAAATTAAAACAACAACTTCCTGTTTATATTTATGATTAATTAAATAATTGAGCCTTCTGGTTTTATAGAAAATACAGACAAGTGTTTCGTAAGGTGTAAGTTAGTGTCTTTATGTTTATTGTAAGAGCAGACTTTGCTGTGCTGTGGTTGTAAAATAAACTTTTGTAGCCCTTAACTGTTCTCGTCCCTGTTTCTCTCTCTCTTTTTTATTTTAATTTTATTAAGAACATTGAGAGAGTCGTGTTTGTGGGCAACTTCCTGAGAGTGAACACCCTCTCTATGAAGCTGTTGGCGTATGCCATGGACTACTGGTCAAAAGGCCAGCTCAAAGCACTCTTCATGAGACATGAGGTAAATAACTCGACACAAATTCCTTCTAAGACTAAAATATAGTTTTGTATTTTAATAAAAAAAAATTTGGATAATTTAATTTCAAACTGAAAGTTCTTGTCTTTTCAGGGTTATTTTGGTGCAGTCGGTGCCCTGTTAGAGCTCCTGCATCCATCCTAATCTGTCTGAACTACATCCAAAGAAGTACTTGTCAATCTGCTGCAAAGACCATTAGCACTTTAGACTGTTGAAAATCAGTTCCATTGTGGGATGTTATGTCAGCCACTAGCCAGTTACTGTTAAATTTTGGTTGTAGCTGGTAAACTGTCAAACATGGATGTCCTATTATGCTCTCAGAAGTTAAACTGGTTTTTAAAATGGTGAAAGTGGCTTCTAAATTTTGACACATCTACTACTGTGGCCAGTGGACGGACATTTTCTTGCCGTGACCAAAGCTCTATGCAGCAAAGTTGACAAAAGTGTGTGTGTGCGTGCGAAAGGAGCCAGGTTTGGTCTGAAACATCTAAAGAAAATTCACGGTTTCCTGAAGTAATACTCGTCATCATGGAGTCTTGTCTTGTGGATTATATTTTACCCCTCAGTGGGTATAGGTTACTTTTTATAATTTAATTTACCCTGCTAGGTACCAGATGAATGGGATTTTTGACTACTGTAATTGGTTTTCATTGTGTGCTTTTGAAGCAAAGACTTAGTAACACTAACACACACACACTGAACAAATGAACAGTTCTATGGGTGCAAATAGTGATTGTTTTCATCATTGATTCATTTGCAGAATTATTTGATTATTTGTTTGATCAGATCCAAAGATTGCCTTGTTAAAAATGTTAGTTCTAGACGCTAAGTTTACTGTGGTATAAGACAAAGATAAGGATGACTTATTAACATTTGAGAGGCCGGAAGCAGGAAGTGACAACATTTTCCTTCAAAAACTTCATTAAATGGTCATTGTCGTTGATTTTTTTCTTTGTCAGATGTTTTAAATATGAATAACAGCTTAAGTACTGAGAGTACTTACTGATTCTGCCACTACTTTTAGTCTACAGTACTGTGATCAACATCAACAGCTACATATTGTTGCCTTTTTAACTGTGAGCATTTAATCATTAATTGAATTTGAATTGTCAGTATAAACGGTAAATTGTTTTTTTCAACAGTTGCTGGAAAATAGGTTTTCCTCAGTTAATTAATTTACATTTAAACTCACTTTTCAGTAACTCTTAAATGACACCATAACTTTAAAATGCACAAGAAGTCACCATCTCATCTTTTGCGTTAATGATAACATTAACAGTTACCGTTTTAGAATATGTATTATTTTTGTATTGGTTTTCCTCTGAAAGTAGTACATATTGTGCTTTTACAGTGCTTTGTCCAATTGAGAACTCAGTGCTTTTAAGTTTTATGAACCCAGTTCTGCTGGTATGAAGAAATCTGGATAATCAGTGTTGGGGTTAGTGAGACTGTAGTGAGTACTGTAAAGCATGAGTGGTATAATTTAAGTCTATTTCTGACCACAAACTTTTGCCCTGCTGAAGTGCCATTGAGCCAATGCCTGTCTCTACTTGTAGAGAGAATTCAGAGCAAGTGAGTGGGTAGAACATACATGTATAAATTAGGGCATTAGAACAAAAACAAGTTGATTTAATGCAGAAACTTGATGCATTCCTCCACTGGAGGTTTTAAACCCTGTGACACCAAGCCAGTTCTGTCAATATTTTCTGAATATGTTCAATATGTACTGAAATATTGGTATTTTAAATTTAATGCATGTCTTTGTCAAACAATCTTCCTGAGGCTTTTGTTTTTAACAGGCATATAGCAAAACTGACCTTATCCTTGTGTTTATGATTTTTGTTTCGTCTGAATTATTTGTCCAATTGTTTAATTCTTCATCATCCTATATTAATGTCATAATTTGTTTAGTAATCCGTCCATTCACAGACTACGGGGACCATAATGAATCATAAACAACAAAAAGAAGAGATATGACTCACAAAATACTTTCAGTGGACACAGTTGTAGATAAATAATGTATCTGCATGTTACTGTATAAACAGTAAGTTGATTTTAAATGAAGTGCCTGTCATGTTTTGTATGAAATACAATCATGTGTTCAGCAGTGTTGTTTAAACCAGACAAACTGATTTGCTTTTGATGTTTCCATCTGCTGTTTGCTTGTACCCTGCAAAGAAATCTTTTGTAACAGTGGTTTCAAATTCTTTCTGTCTTTAAAAGTTTCTGTCATAAATAAGAAGTTAGTAGTAGTAGTGCCTACTTCTGTTTTTTTTGTTTTTTGTTTGTAGAACCTTAAAATAAATGTTCAGCATTCTGGGGAATTTGCAGGGAAAGAGATGACATTCAGTACTTTACTAAAAGTACTAATGCAAAACTGTAAAAAAAGAAGAAGAAAGCCCTGAATTGAATGTTCCTGCAGTAAAGGTTTGCAGCTATAATCATACAATGTACTTGAAGTATCAAAAATAAATTACTCAATGCAGATAAATGACCCCTGGCATATATAATTACAAACTATTTTTTCACAGTGCATCAGAGAGACAGCTTATGTTGTGCAGTTTGGAGACAAACTTAGAGAGGCAAGGCTGAGATGGTTTGGACATGGGCAGAGGAGGAAGAGTGAATATATTGGACAAAGGATGTTGAGTATGGAGCTGCCAGGCAGGAGGAAAAGAGGAAGACCTCGGAGGAGGTTCATAGATGTACAGAAGGAGGCCATGCAGACAGTTGGTGTGACACAACAGTCACAGTTACTTGGGATAGGGTGAGATGGAGGCAGATGATCCGCTGTGGCGACCCCTGAAGAGAGCAGCCGTTTGTCCAATTACTGGATAAACTAAAGTAGGAGTACTTTAAATGTGTACTTAACACAGTAAAGTTAAATGAAAAGTTAATAAAAGTTAGCATAAGAAAAAAGAGTTTTTCTTGTTGCTAGGCAACAATACTCCCACCAAGAAATAATAGTAAATGCTGTAAAAACTGCAGAATATGTCGTTTTTACAGTTTCATATTGATTACAAATGTATTAAAGTTAATTATTGGCTCCACACTACGAGGTAGACTTTGTTTCTTGTGGACTAACCATGCTAACTTATTTATCCTGCTCAGTCTTTATGCTAAGCTAACTCAGCTAGTTAATGTAGCATGATGTAAGCTAGCTAAAAACCGTAGGTTGTTATTCAGCTAGCTTTAAACGGTAAGGACGCGAATAATATTTACTGTTTCTTGTAACGTTAGGTAGCCTTTTAATGTTACACTTTGTTGGTTTCAGTAAGTTAACTTTATATTTTGTATATTTCTGCTAGCGAGTTATTGTTCTGTCACCTAAAATGAGCTAGTTAACTTTACATGTCCTAATTAGCTGTATTAACATAATGGAACATAAAGCATTTTAGTGAAAAGTCACTGTAATGTCTTATTAAGCACCTTGTATCAACTGCAAGGAAAGGTAAGGATGTTTAGTTAATATGTATTATATTTTACCTGTCATTGTTTAACATAGCTACATTTTGTAGGTCCATTGGTGTGTCAGCATAGCTTTTTTGAGCTCTCTTAATACATCCACAGTAAAGTTAACACCTCACCAATATTTTGTTCAGTAATTCTGGTGCTTAAAAGAATCGCAGGAGCCATTTGGTAAGTTAATACCTAACTTTAACACTACATCACTGAAAGTGTTTGAGTTGTTGAAATTAACAGTCATTATTTCATCAGGTGATCGTCTTGATTAATAGATCACTCATTAATTTTATGACACAATCTGTTTAAGTTTAAAGATGACTTTTCAAACTTGTTCTGTTTGACTAGAATCTCCTCAAACCCCTCAGTTATTAGGCTTTCACAAAGACAACCAGCAAATTGTAACACTTTGGTGGCTAAAATATGCAAATATTTGGTCATTTTCACTATATTTGCTTGGACAATTACAACCATCCATCCATCCATTTTCTTAACCGCTTGTCCTCGTAAGGGTCACGGGGGGTGCTGGAGCCTATCCCAGCTG
>JAUMHL010000015.1:3857306-3895353 GCA_032362345.1 Sandelia bainsii
CAATAGTCATTTGCAATGTTAATAATGTCTACACTGTATTTCTGATCAATGTGATGTTATAAAATCTGCTTTTCTTTTACAAACATGGTCATTTCCATGTGTGTTCAAACTTTTGACTGGTAGTGTAATTAAATTTAATCCAAACAAAAAGGAATGCCATACATCATACAAAATCAATGTGGTAACTCAAAAGTTCACATTAGTGCAATAGAAAAACTACAATCAGAATAATATAGTTTGTACTAACAATCATGTTAATGACCATGTTTAACGTGTCATACAATATGTGGCCAAAAGTATGTTTGCTTGAAACCTGTTTGTTCTGCTTGAGGTTCATGACAAAGGTGTTTATGGGGTTGAGGTTAGAGATCTGTGCAGGTCAATCAAGTTCTTCCACACTAGACTGGGAAAACCATTTTTATGGACCTCTTTTTGTGCACACAGGTATTGGTATTGATGAAAGGAAAGACCCTCTCCCGAACTTGTACTACTGTACAAAATGGTATTATGTAAAATATTGTCACATTTAATTAGTTGGACCTGAGGTCTCTGGTGTCTAAACTATAAAAACAGCTCCAGAACAACATACATACATACTGTGTAAAAATTGTGTCCACATACTTTTGGCCATGCTGTATATGTGAGCTTGTACTAAGTGTTATATGATGTCATTCTTTATCACATTTGTTTCTTTCACCTGCATTTAAGAAGGATGTGACACTTTCAACAATCGTGTATCTTGTGTGACTTTTGAACACAACATACTTTATAAGTATGCTGGGAATTATAGGTTTTGTGTCGACCACTGTATTTAAAATCGGTGTTGAATGTGACACATCCTTTTGAACATGGTTACTACAGTTTATAACATAATTGTGCATCATGTAACTTTTGTCACTTTGTCCCCTCATTTCCATCTCCTAACTGTGCAGTCTAACCCATGTTTACCTTGCAGGCAGCCATCCAAAGCTAAAGCTAACTCTAAGTCTAAACAGAGCAGCCCTGGCAAAAGGTAACCTGAGGATAAACAATACACCACAACCTGGTGTTTTTTTCATTTCTGTACTGATTAAACAAACATGACACACTGGTTAATTAGAAAAACTCTGAGGTATTAATAACCATTTTTAAAACTCAGGACAAGCCAAGCTAGCTTTTTACAACTGTTTCCAATGCTAAAGGGCTGCTGGCTACTATTGGTAACTGGTTTGTCAATTAAGTTTATATAATTAATGTAATATTTTACTTTACTGCAGATTTACTTTTGGTCTCCAGGATGAAACTCAGCAACATTTTTTACATTACTACATCAATAATTTCTCTGTGATAGTTTGTGTGTGCTGAAATAATGGATGACTTTATTTTTACTATGAGTAGAGGTGGTGGATATATGTGTGTTGTGATGATCTAAAACAAATCCTTATTCTTTGTAGACCAGGAGGTGTGTTGTGTACTCTTGACTGATAAATTCAATCTTTGGGGGCTCATAACAAATATTTCAGCATTTTAACTCTTAGCACATTGTCAGATCTGTATGCTGTAGAGACAACTGAAATAGCTAAGTTATTTGTTCATTAAAAATAATTCTAATTCATTCAGTATTTGACTCGTCTCTGTCTCTGCCTCCTTCAGGTTGTATTTGGAGCGTCAAAAGAACTACTTCCACGTCCACTCTGTAGCATGTACTGGTATGGAGGTCCACCTGGCAGCCTGCCCCCTGGAGTTCACCAAACCGAACACCACGTTGTCCTGCGAGGGAGGAATGGCTGCTGTCGTCAGCTGCATGCCAGGGCCACAGTTCATGCAAAACAGTGGCTTGAAAAAGAAGCTTAAAATTTCGGTAAACTATTCTTTAACTTAAGGTAGGGTCCTTAAAAAGTCTAAAATTAAAAAAATCTGAATTTTAGGCTAACTAACATGAATTCCTTGCTGTAGGGCCTCTATACAGAACAGAATTACATTTATATTGCTTTACTATATTTGTAATTTTGTAGAATGGAGGTAGACTCATATAAAGGTAATAAATTTAATTCATAATTCATAATATAATTTTTTGCTCCTGTTTGTTGTCTAGAGCAACGTGAGGCTGAAGGGAGGTGCGAGGGTTGGTGAGGGTCGAGTGGAGGTACTGAAACACAACGAGTGGGGAACAGTGTGCGATGACCGCTGGAACCTACTGTCAGCCAGCGTCGTCTGCAGGGAGCTCGGCTATGGTAGCGCTAAAGAGGCTCTCACCGGAGCCCGTATGGGACAAGGTTAGAAGTAACAACCTGTGGCTGAAAGAAAATCATGTGGTACACTTAAAAAATAAAATGTATGGGTTTGTGTCAGCCTAAAAAGAAATTTAAATTATTGTTAGTTATGTGTATTTTCTATCTTTCAAAAATAATCATAGATAACAAAATATATCTAAATAAATGTCAGTATATAAAACAAACCAGTCTATATAAAATAAGGAAAACATTTAGATACTAATCAGGATTTAGTAGTTATACATCACTTAGGCTTTTTCTTAATAAATTTATCATCTAAAGAATCTATAACAAGGTTTATATATTTGTAGTTCAAGGAAGCAAGTGAACACTAATTCAGTTTTCCTTACCAGTCAACTTCACAGAGAACGTCAGTGAGAAAGCAAAAAGGAAACAGTTAACCCCCCCTGTTTGAAAAGAGGCCAAAAACTTTGAAATGTTCAACCCAAGTGTGATTTGGCATAGCTTGTGGAATAACCTCATTATGTTCAACTGCAGAGGCGCCACTTTATCCTGTACGAGCATATAAAGGTTCACCCTGCAGTTATAGATAATATCTAATCTACTAACTCAGAAAATTGATGTTTGGCCCAGAGAGGTTTAACTCAACCAATGATGCTTTATCTGCATCTGTAGAAATGTTTGTATAAGTTAAACTTTAAGTCCTAATCAGATGTTATACAACTCAGTACAAGTAAAAATACATGAATGAACATGGAAAAAGTAAACTGTGGGTTTAACCTTTGTGATATTTGTAGCAGTGTTGTGATAAGTGTTTATGAATTTAGCTCAGTCAGTCCTGTGTTTAAATTAAATGCCTCTAAACCTGTCACCTGAGGCAGACTGTGTTTATAACTGTCTTCAGAAAAGACTTCAGTCATCAGCTGTCTACCTGCAGCTTATCTAATCTTTCATCTCTTCACCACAGAGAACTGACACAGTCATCCTTAAATAAGTCCACATTCCTGCATGGATTACTCGTTTGGAGATTATTTTAATGAGTAAAGGAAAGCTCATGAAATAGTTTACTATTTGTTCTCTAGCCTCAGTTATTCCAGCAAGGCTATGGACCATTTCACGCGAAAATGAAGCAGGCGCTTTTATAAGTCCACCTTTGTCTGAGCCACCTGGTTTCCACATGAGTGACGAGAATTTAATTTTAAGACAAAAATGACTTTATCCAGTCATTTTACGTGGATTATTGGAACTGTATGATTGGATCCAATCCCAATCTGTTTGGTCCCTATTATAGGTTACCTAATTTCAAGCAAAATTCCTCAGTTATTGTTCTTTCTGGATACAAGAAATATTAAGTTGTCTTATTACTTTGTCGTAAATGATCATTCTTCCAAAAAACTACTTGAAGAAATCCTGACAAGGACACATAGCATGGCTGCACACTTAATGAGAAAATGATTAATTCACAGCAACATGTAGACTCCAGAGAATATCCTCAGGCTGAAAAGTAACCTGATACACCGATTATTGTTCCTTATAAATTTGCTCACCGCAGAGGCCCTCTTCCATTTACAGAAATCCTGTACATTTAAAGCTGTGAAAATTCTAACTGGTATAGATAAATTAAATTGTACTGAGAAGTGTTGTGGACCCAGAGTTTTGATTCACTGAGATCATATGGAATAAATGAAAATTATCGTATGAGTTATATCTTGAAAGAAATAATCTTACTGTGCAAAGAGGAACCATTTTCAATTACAGTTTGTGTAAACTGGAGAATAATTACAAAAAAGTTAAAAGATAATAGTGTTACTATTATTTTATATAGTAGAGTGTGTCTGAAAAATTAAACACTGCTGTGGATAGTTTGTCTCTGATTTAAAAGTACTGTATCATGCTGCTATGTGACTGCTATGAGAATAAAAGTAACAAGTAAAATATTATTATAATAATTTATCTTTGCGTATGTGTTCTATATTAGTGATAATCCTTAAGGACATGGAGGTGTGTGCAGTATAAACTGTCCTAAGATTTCATCAAAGGAGAAACAAGCAGTCTTTGGAAGGGCACTTCTCAGAAACACTGGGTGGGGATGTCTACTCGTGTGTGTGTGTACATTACAACTTCTTCCATAGAGGAAGTTGGCTGAAGAGATTCATCACAGGATCTCTTTGACGGAGCAGCATACCTTCTCTGTGCTCAGATGAATGTCAGACCACCACTTGGCTGGATTAGTCCAAGAAACATTCCTCAACGTCACTGAAGTCGGAAACGATCCTCGCTGAAGGAATTTCTTTCACAGAAATTGCAGAATCGGACTGATGGGGTGAATGTTTAGAGAGTGAATGTAACACAGGGTGTTACTGACAGAGAACACGCATGTTAGGCAAACTTGCCTCAGGCTAAAAAGTGAGCTGGGTATTAATTTCAAGAGGTGCTTTGCAGGATTGAACTCTATAACTGCCAGTTTTGTAAATGGAGGTTTTATTTGTCAAACAGGAAATATAGAGTATTTTGAGGAATATAGTTCTTCTGTGTGCTGAAATGTTACCTGTGATAAACTACTATGGCAAAATAACAAGGAAATTATACTTTTCTCTGCTTTGGTTCCTTGGCAAGGACTATGTCGGCACTGGATGTTTGAGATATTCGTTAGTTTTTCTCTCAGTAGATTTTCTCAGACCTTCTCTTAGACTTGAAACTGGAGTTTTGATAGGGTCCAAAAAGCTGATCTGACCTGGATTTCTAATCTGATCCGAGCACAATCATTAATTAGGTTTAGGCTTATTAAAAGCTGGAGTGGTTGCAACACTAAATTTACATAAACACTTAAAACTCTTTTACAAAACCTTGAGAAGATAAAAAAATATTTTAATGAACAATAATCTGTTTATTCAATAATGAAATTCGGGAAGAAAGAACCCTCGTGAATGAAATGAGACCAGACCTGATACACGACCGAGGGGCTTAAAGAGAAATTATAGTTTGAACTGAGTAGACTGATCCCCTGGAGTTTCTGGTTGACAGTCTGAGTTTCGATCTTCTTTAACCTCAAAGCTGCTGTCTATGTGTCTGTCCAGGAATGGGTCCAATCTACATGAACGAGGTGAAGTGCCTGGGTAATGAGAAGTCCATCTGGAACTGCCCCTTTAAAAACATCACATCAGAGGACTGTAAACACACGGAGGATGCTGCTGTCCGCTGCAACGTGCCCTACATGGGACTCGAGACCTCGGTCAGACTTGAACCTCCTTAAATGTTTTGTTTTTAAACTGCTGTGCTGTTAGCTTGAGGAAAAGTTACACAGTTGCTTGAATTGTTCCTAAATTCTGTTATTGTGCTTTTTTCCCTACAAAAAAAAAATATATATGAATTAGGGCTGAATTAGTTAACTGCATCAGATGTGTTTTTGCTTTCTTCTGCTTTTATAAATGTAGCATAGGAACACCTAACCCAAGTAAAGAATTAACCCAATTCTTTACTGTCTAATTGTTTGTTTGGTTTGTTCTAACAAACCAAGAAATTCAGAGCTAATATTGAATATATTTCAGATTTTCATCACTGCAGCCATGAAAAATTAAAATACTATTTTAAATAATTAAATACTACTTTTCCACATCTTTTTTCTGGAAACAGTGATTTCCCTTTAACATAGAGTATTTCTGGTTGTAGAGTTTGCATTACACCAGATTATATTCTTCTATGTCTCCTGTAGATGCACAGCGGCCAGGACAAGTGGGATAAAAACTCCAACAAATGTGCATTTTATCAAATGATTTAAATTTAAGATGTTACACGATCAATAATTTCACATAGTATCATCAGTTTTATAATAGTTTTTCCCACTATGAACCATGTTTGAAACATGTGAACTGTAAAAATTTTAATAGTGACAATAACATAAAATTGAGTTGTTATCCACCCTGGCCCGTGTGTATCTATGCTCTGCATTGTGATCGCTAACACCTTGGCCCCACACAGATCCGAATCACAGGCGGACGTACCCGCTACGAGGGTCGTGTAGAGGTGCTGAGCACAGACTCTAACGGGACACAGAGCTGGGGTCTGATCTGTGGAGAGAACTGGAGCACCAAGGAGGCCATGGTGGCCTGCAGGCAGCTGGGCTTGGGCTACGCTAACCAGGGCCTGCAAGTAGGTCATTAACACCACAGAAGACAACTTTCTGCAGCAGAGCAGAGCTGTCTTTTGGGATATATGACATACGTAAATATAATATACTGTCATGAACACTCAGTGGTCAACTTTTCTGTACCTTATAAAAATCAATTCCCTGTCATGTAGTTGTTTATAGTTCCACAGGTAACTTGTCCACACAGACTCTTGCAGCGTCATTCAAGAGATATTCTATTTGGTCAATAGGTCGACATCTGAAGAGTGACATAAAATGACCGTTGAACCATTTTGTTATGGTGGTTTGTTATTTATTTCATTACAACACCAAAATCAACAAATATCACTGGAATCAGGCAAGTGCCATAGAAGCTCTTACCTATGTCAGACCAGGCAATATTTGTCATTCCTTTAAAATTATTTTAAAAATCTACATGGATGTCTGTTTCTGAGATGTCTCGTAACCATGTGTCAGGCTCGCAGCTGAGCTGTACTTATGGAAGGTGTATTTTTTACAAAGTGGCCTATGAGTGTCCAGTTAGTCTTTCAAATTCTGTGCATACATGTTCAAATATATTCCATTTTTCATTGATTAGTGACATTTTTTTTATATGTTAAGGTTTTACTAATTTTACTACTACTTGTTGCCAGTATTAGTAAAACATTCAAATATACAGTATTCTTAAACAGCTGTAATGCTACATTTTTGGTTCATGCATTTTTGGAATATACTTGAACATGCCGGCCTGGATAAAAATATGACAGTATATTGTAATTTCTGTATGGAGTAGATATGTCTTTCTGTGCATGGAAAAACCAGACACTGTTTTGTACTGTTCCATGTGTGAAGACAAAAATTCTGAGCTTCTGTTTAGAAACTGTTCAGTTCAGTTTCTAATGAAACTCAAAGCCACTCACCACCAGAGCCAAGTGGTGACCTCATCTGGAAACCAGACTGACGTTTTCCACGCCCAGTAGTCTCTAACCAAACTGCTGCTGCTGCAACAACACGTTTTCCACTGCCACACAACTGTATATGAACACCAGTAGTTTTAGCCCAGACAGTTCAGAGACAGGACAGGAAGTGTGTCCCCTCACTGACTCCCAGCAGGGCATTTCTGCAGATCCGAATAGTGGGCGGCCGGAGCAGTTATGAGGGCCGGGTGGAGGTTCAGGTTGGGTCCAAGTGGGGCACAGTGTGCAGCACAGGTTGGACCACAAAGGAAGCCATGGTGGTTTGCAGGCAGCTAGGGCTCGGCTACTCCATGCATGCTGTCACTGTAAGTAGGATCAAAGACACTAATATTCCACAGTGAGTTATTTATCAGATTTATTGTTTCCTATCTAATTGTAAGAGGGTCCTGACAAGTCATTACATTTTAGAAATTATTGTTTACATAAAAAGTTAGAAGCAGGATTAACTTGATGTTTTTTAAGAAATAAGGCTGTTGTTAAATAATCTGAAGATAATATGGGATATTTTGTAACTACAAATTATGAAGGAGGTTTTACATTTTTTCTGTGGAGACTGAGAAAGTAGAAAGAGGCACAACTTTGTTTAACTATATCTATATAACTATATAAAAAAATAAGCATGAACTAATGTCAACATTTGGCATTAAAGACAGCAAATAAGGAGCCTCACACTCATCACAATGACAGCGTGAAACAAACATTTCAAAATACATCTGTATAAAATTTAGGGGCTTAGTAGTATAATACAGTTTATGGAAATCTGGTGTGAGCACTACTTAGTTAAAAGTGAGTTTACAATTATTTGGAGTAGTAATTTCACATAAGCAATGATTTTAGCTTCAAAATCCACACAAAGACCATAAAATTCTAGTTATTGGTGATCTACCCTTAATAATGGGCCAGTTTTGGGTGATTTAGTGGATCAGGGCAGCTACAGAGCAAAACTATTATTCTGTGTCTTCTTGCAAATGTATTAAATCACTAACTGATCAGAAATCTGAGGAAAAATTACAATTACAGTTCTTTGTGACCAAATTATAATGGTGTTTGAGGATATAATGGTGATTTGTTTCCTTATACAGCTGTAAAAACTTATGAGTTAAACCTTCACTTTTAAACATTAGTGACACAATATTTTCCAGTGTGGATATGAAAAATTTTGGAAACAAACTCTTAAAAACTCTTCTTTTACAAGGATTGCTAGAGGCTGACTGCTGAGAAATCTACAGTCCAGAGCAACATGGTACAGAATTATTGTATATTAAAATAAATTGGCGTGAGGTTTAGCTGACACACTGTTAGTAAGTCTGTAATTATTGCTTAAAGTGACTTGGAATTGAGAGACCTATCAGTAATAGTATGATTATTGAATGACTCAGCTATTTTCCTCCAAAGATCATAAAGTCAGAATTACACTGTGTCCTCAATGAGCAGCCACAAATGAGTCACGACCAGCTGTTTTTCAGAAGATCAACATCACACTGAACTCTCTGCAGCTGCATTTTTAAATGATTATTTTCTGATCGGTGCATGGTTTGTTTTTGTTTGCATGTTTGTCTGTTTGCTATCGTGTAACCCAATCTAAGGAAACCTGGTACTGGGACAGCAGTAACGTGACAGAGATGGTGTTGAGCGGTGTGAGGTGCACGGGAGACGAGATGGCTCTGAGTCACTGCCAGCATCACAAACCTGTCAGCTGCCAGAGAGCGGCGGCAAAGTTTGCAGCGGGAGTCATCTGCTCTGAGAGTAGGTTTACAGAAAGAAATGGAAATGTTTTATGTGGCAACTTGACTGCTCATACGTATCATAAAAGAGACTTGATTCTCATTGTGGCAGAGTTGAAAGAATAATAAGATTAACCCAACAATTTTATCAGCTATCTCAATGGAATCTGGATGATAATAATCCAGCTGTTAGAACAACTTGAAGAGAAAGTTGATAACTGAATTGAACTGAAGTAAACCTCCAGTTAGGGCTTTGTTGGGAGGGAACATTGTCAATGTCAATCTGTAAAGCTCATTAAACCTTTTCATGTGACACTGGTTGAATCACATTTTAGACAATGACAACAATATAAATATCAACATATACAGTATGAAGACTTAAGATCAGGGAGGACATAGAGCCACGCCCAGCCTGATCACATAAACACATATACTGCAACCGTATTAAAACAATTGTCTTTCTTGGTAAGCTGAGGTAATAAAGTTTTTAAATTAATGCCTGAAACTGTAGAAATGATGTAGTATTAGGTGTCTTTTATAACAATTTTTTTTTTTTTTTGACATTATTTCATCCACCAGGTTTGACATGATTATTTGCTCACAGTTTGATCTTTGTCACACACGGATGGAAAAAGCTGATTTCACCTGGTACTCCAGATTCTTTAAGCTATACTTTGGCTGTGGCAGGTGTTTTATATCCTGTGGAATATGCATATCTTCCAGTTTTGTGGTTTTCTGATCACTCTTTGTTGCATATATGTTAATATATTTCTGTTGTACTGTTAACATACTGTATCTCAGTCCATATCCTACTTCTGCCTCTGTGTCCAGCGGCCTCTGACCTCATCCTGAACGCTCCTCTGGTCCAGCAGACGGTTTACATTGAGGATCGTCCTCTGCACATGCTCTATTGTGCCGCTGAAGAAGACTGCCTGTCAAAATCTGCAGCCAAGGCCAACTGGCCGTACGGGCACAGACGCCTGCTCCGCTTCTCCTCTCAGATCCACAACATCGGCCGGGCTGACTTTAAGCCAAAGGCTGGGCGACACTCATGGGTCTGGCATGCCTGCCACGGGTAATGTCTAACGTTGTCTGTGGAAGATAAGCTTGTTTAAATGAAGTTGGCTGATTGGAATTTTACCAATGTAAACATGAAATGTTATGGTTATGAGTTAAACTTCATGGGAGAGAAACAATTTTTAGAATAAATGGGTCTTTATGGCAGAAAAGGTGGACGCAGGTAAAAATACAAAATTTATACTGAAGATAACAATAACAATACAATACAGATAACAATACAGTTGCACATATGTAGAATAGAAAATTCTACTGTTCTCTCACTTCAGCCCAATGTAATTTTAAAAATCTCTAGGAGACTCTAATCTCCTCGTATGTTTTCCTCCTGCTTTTTACCCAGTTAGTGCACAAAGGAGAAGGAAGGAAAATAAGAAGTGTGTCCTCTTCCATCATTTCATTCTGCTGTTAATTTCGTTATTTCTCAGATAACAGTGGAGGATGGATTCTGTTTATACAGCAGCCTCTATGGCATGAAATTAATGTTCACAGTGTGTGAGATCCAAAGCCTGAAGAAGAAATCTGGCCATTTGCTCGTTTCTTTATTCATCAAAAGAATTACTTGATACTTTCCACTTAACTTGTGATTTTTAGAGGTTAGCTTGTGTGTTCTTTGTAGCTATATGCCAGATAAACAGTACAGATTCATTATCTGATTTAAAACCAGTTAAACCCTCTCCTCACCTTCACCAATGTGTTTATCCAAAACATCTTGCCCTCTTTGGCATATATACATTTTCATTTATCATATAGTTTAGGAAAAAAATGTTTCATCTAGACGCACATTTGACAGCTGCATAAAAGCAGCACATGACCTATAATTAGTTTTAACCATAAACAGATGGAAAAGGTTTGAAGGTTTGTGCCACAGTTGTCACATTGACTACAAAATGGAGTTTATTCTAATTTTGTACAAACTTGTTGTCCTTCTCTGTATTACACAGCCACTACCACAGCATGGATGTTTTCACACACTATGATCTGCTGAATGCAAATGGTACAAAAGTGGCAGAGGGACACAAAGCCAGTTTCTGCCTGGAGGACACAGATTGTCAAGAGGGTGAGAGTCAAACCACAAACACTGACTCTGATTTGTTTGGAGAACCAGAAAGATTCAAGAGTCTATAACATCTGGTGTATTAATATGACTTCAGCAAATATCAACAACACAGATAATGACTGAAATGACTGCCATCTTTAAAACTGTGACAAAATATATCTCTTAGCAGTTAACATGTGAAAATGTTGATTTCTAAATAACATTTTAAATTTTACTTTTCAAATTTCCCTTCCTACTTATTATTATTTAGGCATAATTATGTTTTTAAGTTTTTGATTTTAAGTAACTGCACTATTAACATATTTGTGTTTTTCTTTTGAATTATATATGAATGAAGCATTGTTGCATGGGAATTTACAAGGCTCTTTTTATGTGTACAATAAACCAACCAATCAAGAAAAATACCTTGTTTTCAGGTCAGAGATTATAGTAAAATACGATTTATGAGTTCACTAACTTGCTTATCTTTTTCATTTGTGACACTCAGGTGTTTCTAAGAGGTATGAGTGCGCCAACTTCGGTGATCAGGGCATCACTGTGGGCTGCTGGGACTTGTACCGCCATGACATCGACTGCCAGTGGCTCGACATCACAGACGTCAAACCTGGAAACTACATTATGCAAGTGAGTATGTGTAGAAAGAAAAGCGAGAACTGTGAAGTACAAGGGGGAAACCTTCATTTTAATGAAAGCAAATCAGTTTAATGTTAACAAAATGACGGCTCATGTTTACCGTCCACAATTATCAGCTCGTCAGAATCAGAAATATTTTTTTTTGGCACACGTATGCAATCGTTGTTCTTGTACTTATACAATGTTTCTATATACTTTATAGTAAGTGTGCAGGATCAGATACCTACTGTATATATGGGATGTAATATTTAACTGATACATAACTCACAATGATTTAATGCATCAATTAATGCAAAATGTACCATGAATTCTTACATTGACGACTAATCTAGAAAATACCCTCTAGATAAAATACTAGAAGGCAAGAAGGTGAAGCTGTTCTGAACTGTCTTGAAGTCAGACATGGGTAATGATACACAGGGAGTAAAGTCTGGATGGGAGATGTTTATTTATCTCAGTAAGTGAGGAAAATTAGGAAGACATGGAAATATGCAGCTTCTATATCAGTATATATTGTATTCAGTTGCATATCCTACACACAGTGCATATTTCACCTGAACGTCTTTCTCACCATATTACGTATATACAAGATAGAAAATGGCACTCTTACTCATCGCTTTTGGACCTGTGATAAACTGATAAATTACTCTGAGGAGTTACTCAGTCATCTGGTTGCTCGTACTTGAGGTTGTACTCTTAGTTGACCTGCTTCTTCATAATTCCTCCTGATGACATCTTCTGAACTGAACAATTCCTCCAAGCGAGATCAGAGGGAGAATTATCTGTCAGCTAGAAGCAGAGAGATAATTTCATTTCAGTAAAGCAGGTGGAAGTTTAACGCCATTCATATACTGTAGATGTTCTCCACAAACTGAAACCACAGGAAGCAAGTTGAAAAATGGTGATATTGCCCTTTTATACATCATCAGTTAAGGAATTCATAGTTAATTTTTACATTTATTGATCTACCACTGAGCTCCGTTTGCATAAAAGTTCATTGCAGACCACGTATTAGAGCAGTAATTATTCTCATGGAAATATGATAATCAGATAAACAGATAAACAGATTTGGGGCGGCAGTAGCTCGGGTGGCAGAGCAGTCATCTCTGAACCCCAAGGTCAGTGGTTCAATTCCCAGTTCCTCCTGGCTACATGTTGAGGCAAGACACCGAAACCCTGTAGTAGCACTGACATTTATGCAGCTGCCCAATGACAATTTCCCAAAGGAGATCAATAAAATATGTAAAAAAAGATACAGACCTGTGTGTTGCACTTGGTATAATGTACGACTCTTGTCTGCTTCTCTGGATAAGTCTTGCCCATTGGGTGGACCAGTGGGGACCTTAAGGTGTTGTATGGCGTTTAAATATTTTTTTTGATGAGAGCATTGGTACGGAGCCCGGGAGGTGCCACGGAAGAGAAAAAAACAGAAGGGGAAGAAAAAAAACTAAATCAAGAGCACGGATTACTAAACCGTGCGCACTGATTACTAAATCAAGGTCATAAAGTCCCGTGTGTTCCTCTCTGGCAACTCAAATAGCCACAAAATCATCATAGTTTACAGGGGAACTGTTTCCGCTCACTGGACAACATCTGGACATCAGACTTTTATACACTTTACAGCTCCATAAACATTATTAACGGCATTACAGTCACAACACCACATCCCGAATTACATGTGTTAGTCTAAACTAACTTTACAGTGTGTTCATTCACATGATGTTGTAGCGGAAATCTGCTACCTGAATGTTTGTCTATAATTAGAACCATGCCCAGTTTTGTTAGGGACGTTTAATTCAGACACATGTGAGCAGATCATCCCAAAACACAGGTCGGTAATAACGTTGTTAAACTGACTTAAGTTCGTTGCTCGCTGACGTGCAAAAGGCAGACAGCTGTACAGCTGAGTGCAGATGGGTACACTTCACCCGTCAGATCTCTCAGACTTTCAGGCTGCTTTTCGGCACGGTCACATGGACAGAAACAGCCTTATTCACAGACATCGCCGAGGTATAGTTGCTGAAGTCTGTTGGTTGATCAGGATGTGATGGTAAATCACATATTTCTGAATCAAGTTCTGACGGGTGAAGTGTACCCCTCTGCACTCAGCTGCACCATTGTTAATGGTGAGAATTCATAATACAATAATTAATTCATCCATAAGTTAAACATCATTTAAGAATATGATTTGTACATGTTATTATAAAGTGTTACTGTTCCAACAAAGAACAATTTTCCATTTTAAACAATGTTGATTTTTCATTTCTAAACTCTTTAGGTTGTGATCAATCCAAATCACGAAGTGGCTGAGAGTGACTTTACCAACAATGCCATGAAATGCAACTGTAAATATGATGGACATAGAATCTGGCTCCATAATTGCCATATTGGTAAGCATTCAGAAATACTAAAACTATGTCATATTTCTTTATTTATTTGCAGTCTTATTAATTGTTTTTAATCTCTACAGGTGATGCGTTCAGTGAGGAGGCAGAGAGGAGGTTTGAGAAATACCCCGGGCAGCTAAATAACCAGATTAATTAATTATCAGTGCCACAACAATTACAGAACCAAAATGAGGGTGAACAAATAAAAACACACCTCCTTGCTAGTTCACAAAGCAAGATACAAACCTTTTGTCTTCAGGTACAAAAATGGATTCCCCTACGTATCTCAGATTATTTGTAGTCATGGAAAATACCAACAGTATTTTCCTCTGGTGAATGTGTCGTATGAGTTATTATACTTGAATATTCAAGTGCCATTTTTTGGATTTTCTTTTCTCAGTCTCATGTGAGCTAATGCTATATTTTTAAATAGATTTTATAAAGTCAGTCATATAATCTGTGTATGAAAAATGTACAGCGTTCTGTTGAATGTTATGAGTTATATATGAGGTGCTATTTGTCTTTTAATATTTTTTAGAACCAGATTTGTTTTACATGGAGCAAACAGGTTCAGAACTACCTGAAGTGTTACTATTTGGTCAAACTAAAAAGAACAAATCGGCGGCTTGATGCAGCTTGATGAAAGTTTTGCAACTTCACACTGGCTGACTTTGCATGGCCAAAACTGTGCAAATGTCTCAGAGCAAAACACTGAACCCTTAACCTGGAGAAATCACTCTGTGTTGGAGTTTTAGTTGGTGCTGAAGGGGAAAAAAGCTTTTCTCACTGACTGCTCTTCATCTTTCTGCCATCTTGTTCACAGAAATGGTTTTAGGAGACAAATCCTAACAAGCCTGCCTCCACAGTTACAGCATTTTGTTAATATATTTATTACCAAAATCAAGGTGCTCAAGAACACTTGTTCAGTAGGATTATTGTCAGCTTGCTTTGGAACCAGTTTAAATCCAGTGTAGTTAGTCTTTATTTCAATAGCATTTTAGAATCAGGACAGAAACTACGATGTCCTGAACGCTTGCTGTATGTTCGCTGATGTAATCACACCCACTGCACCAAATAAAATGGAGAGGAATATTAAAATGCATTTACTGAACTTATTTGATTAGAAATTCTTCATTGTATTAGGTCACATTCTTGAATGTGGTTCAACCTTCTTGGCTCTAAAACTAAGTCTATTCGTAACCTTTTTGTCACCAGTTGTAGGTCCTTTATTCCTGGAGTGCAAGAAAGAAAGAAAAATGATTGTAAAATAAATGTTCCTGAGAAAAAGTATGTATGAAAATGTCAGTTTAAAGTTTCCCACTCACAGCTGTTGTTTTCTCAGGCAGTAGAAAGTTATAGATTAAACGTAAGTTGTACACTTCCTATGATGGAGCTTTCAGTTGGGTCAACAAGTTGATGGAAGCTCTACTTACACTACATCACTCCCTTTTTTACACTGTGTTCTGTCACCTTAAAGCCCAGAAAATCATTTAATTACATTTTTACTGTAGCTTGATGCCCACTAGAACTTGTGTGTGTGTGGTGATTTAATTAAAGGCCAGCTTATTTATTTAGCATAATGCAACATGAAGTGATTAAAGGCCGTAAAACTAGACTGGTGGAAGTGCAGCGGTCTATCACAAACAGGGCCTTGAGATTCCCCCTCAGGCCTGTGCTACACAATTACCTATTAATGTTATGCTTTAGTTGCAATTAAAGTACAAACTGCCACAAACAGAAATGACCTAAAACAATTTGAGGTGAAGGTGGAGCCTTCATCTGAGGTTCAAGAGGATGTGTCCCACCTTCCTCACACGGTAATTCAGCACCACTCACAACTGAATTTTAAATTCTGCAGGTACGTACGTCATCTTTTCAATTTTTTGCTGTGAAAAGCTCGAGAACAAATCTAGGATACTGTATAACCTGTTTCCACTTGTCTTGCTGTTTAAACAAACTTACTACACAGTTTACAAGTCTTATTCAGTTTTTGACTAAATTAAGTAAATGGAGTCCGATTCTTGTCTAATTAATCCTATGCTATTTAAAAAGATTCATAATAATTTAGTGGAAACGCCGATGAACAATCATTTACTTCACATACATTACATATCACGAGCAGACAGTAATGATCAATCAAAGAGATTGTGGTGACAGTGGTTACGTTACTCCAAGCTCATGCTTTTCTGCAGACATGATACCTGTCCACCAACAAATGTTTTGCAGAAGGTATCTGCTGATGAATTTTTTAAATGTTTCTTCACATGTACGACAGCCTCCTCACACTGAATGTTTTTCAGTGTTCCTGTTTGAAGAAGTCCTCCCTCCCTAGGTGGACACAGACATGAGCGGGTTGGTCTGCCGTTTCACTGCAGCACTGTCTGTTTAACAATTCTCCCTCCTTTATCAATAGCAAAGTTGTAATTCTTTGGATTGTCCAGAGCCTCTTCAATACGCTGATCCATGTTCTCCAAGGTGATGAAGTGCTTTGCGTCCTCCTGTAAGATAAGAAATTTAAAAAATCAGAGCGAGCCTGAGATTCTGCTGTAACTCAGTTGAATTGATGCCCAGAATAAAATCTGTTTCTTAGTGGAATACCTGTATTTTAAGGGTAAGGATAATAAGGATAATCAGCTTTATTGTCATTGATCACATTTACATGTTACAATGAAATTTGTAACATGCATTTAACCCATCCCCCCTTGGGGGGAGCAGTGGGCAGCCACAGGCGGCGCCCGGGGAGCTAGCGCTGAGTGTCTTGCTCAAGGACACACCTGGTATGGGGGATGGGCTGGGATTCGATCTTGCCACCTTCTGCATCCCAGTCTGATGCTTATCCCATTAGTAAATTTTAAAATATGTAACTTGAGTAAAGATTTTGAAGTGTTATGTCTACTTGTAGTGGAGTACTTTTTAAGCTAGTACTTCCACTTTTACTTGAATACTGACTTTGTGTGCCTCTGCTACCTCTGTCACCAGGATGCTGACAATAAAATGCAGACTTTAAATTTACACATGCAGGAAATGTCTCTTATGCACTAAATACACATGCAAAACAAGCTTACAGAATTTTTGTTTGGAGCGAGAAAACCACATAAAGTTAAACTAGATACAGAAAATCATACCTGCAACTGCAGAATTTCCCTCTCTTTTTCTTTGATGAATTCTTGCTGTTCTTGTTCACGCTGAACGGCACCTTCCAACTTCCTGCGCTCAGCTTCTTCGTTTTCTTTCTTGATCCTCATCATTCTTAAAGATATAAAGAAGATGATGATGATAAAATAGTTATTTGTTTTTTTAACTATACACATTGAAATAAGACACAAAACCAAGAATGGGCACAAAATAAAAATACATTCACTGTTTGTAACCTTCATTATTATTTCATTGATTTTCTTTTTAGCCAGTGTTGCAAGATGGGTGGTTTCTGGCCTACTAATTTAGGATGTTGTTTGCACCATTATGCCACCTACTAAATGCCAGATGTTTAATCCATAAAAGGAACAGAGAATGAGAGATGTGAATTAAAGGTACTGTGTGGGGTGAAATGAACAGGTGCATGCAGGTATTCTAAAAACAGCAGTTTAGGTGATGCAGTATGATGCAATTAAGGCAGGCTAATTTATTCAGAATTAAGAAATGTATTTGATACTTGTCAGTACATACAGTAGTACATAGGATTTAGTAGTTATTGTGCTGGTTGTAACTGAGCTACTTTTTGTCAGTCAAATCTCACTGTGCTCACCTGACTTTGAGCATGCGGAGGTTCTCCTCGTTGTTCCAGGTCACAAGGCCACGATGCTCCTCCGCCTCCTGCCTTGCCCGCTCCTCCGCCAGGGAGCCCGTCTCCTCCTCGTACTTCCTTCTAAGTACCTCCTCCTTAAACTCCAGACTGAGAAACACAGAGGAAAGAGCTTAAATTAGCTTTTAGCTCAGAATCTGAACTGATTTTTTTTTTTTTTTATTAAATTTTTTCTTCATCAATCACTTATTGGACACAACTACGATTTACATTAGTGGCAATGAAACATGATACATGTCTGTTTACAAGCATCAACTATATCTTTTAAATGTCAAACTGTATTTCAGAGGCATCACGTCATCATAATGAAAGGCAATGTTTTATCATATAATTTTTAAACTTATACTATTAAGTACACAATATTTCACATGGTTGCTACTGTAATCTGCTAATTCCTTTTTCAATTAGTCACATGAACTAAAAGATGTTATAAAATAATGAAAATACAATACAATTTCCTGGACCACTATATGAAATACTTGATGATTTGAAAAACTTTATTTTGTTCCCAATCCCCGGACAGGAAGTTGTTGTTTTTTCCATTTGAGAGGCTTAAGTAAGTGAAGTTGTGGCAATTAAAAAAAAGATTATTAAATTATCAAAAATAAATAAATAATTTAACCATTATGCACAAAACCGGCATTTTCAATTTCACTGGAAAAAATACCCAACATTAACTTCATTTCTTCTATTCAGAAATGTACCTTTTTGTTAGTAGCAACAAAACATGTTTCCACTTCTGCAGCCCAGGAGGCCGCCTTATTTCTTCTTTTAAAAATTAAAATAAATACATGCAGGCGTCATATTTGGCATTTCTTATAATAAACACATATTTGCATTACATTTACAGTTCATTATCTCCTGATTTTAAATTAGAATGCAACACCTCTTTACTGATTTTTCAAATGAGCCCTGTTATGGAAGTGTGTCCGTAAGTTTAACGTACCGGAGCGCCCTCATGATGATCTGGTACTCGGTGTACCTCTCCTTGAGGACCACCATCTCCACTGGATCCACTGGTGCAGGCACTTTGACTCGCCCCTCTTTGGACTTGGCCACCGGGTCCGTGCGGGACTTTCTGCCCCGGACAGCTTCCACGAGCACGGCGCTCCTGGGTGCCATGAGCCGGGCCGCCTGGACGCCCCTCCGGCCGATAACCTGGAACATGTCGGCGTCGAAATGTAGGAACAAGTGCAGAAAGTAAAGTCGGTAAAAGTAACCGCTAACACAAAAACATTCCGTTAACGGCTGCGTTGTAACATTGACACGGAATGTTATCGACGGAAGGCAGCGGCCATTTTGGTGACCTCTGACCGCAGGAAGTAATTAGCAAAGTCAGACGTTGTTTAAATGCTAACGCCATCTGCAGGTTAAAAATAGCGTTTTCGGGGCATGCTTGTGCTCTTCGTGTGTATTATAAGGAGAGTTTTTATTTCTAACCTTTTAAACACCAATTTTTTAATATATGGCAAACTTTCAGGCAGAAAGCTAAACTTAAGCGTAGGAGTAGGCAGTCAGCTAGCATGCTAGATAGTTAGCTAAGCAAGCTAATAGTGTTTAAAAGCAACATTTACTGAACTGTGGCCATGTACGTAAACTTTTGACATTCTTGTATTCACTGGTGGAAAGTAACTAAATTCACTTGCTAATATAGTGTAACTAGTAATTCAGCACAATTTGAGGTACTTTACTTGAATAATGTATTTTCACATTATGTTACTTTTATCCTACTATAATTCAGAGGTTGTACTTTTTCATCTGCTACGTTTGTTTGACAACTTTAATTCCTTTGCATATCTACAGTCTTAATAAAAAACATAATCAACTAATCAAATATTGTGTATGTTATTGCATTAAGTGATTAAAATTAGCTCAACCTTTTTTACTGTACTTTTTAATCTGTAACTTAAGCTAATTAAACTTAATAAGGTGACTGTTTTAGATTTCTGCAGAAATCAGGTGTCCAGTTGCTTTAATTTAGTTTTGGTCATTTAATGTTGTAAGCATCTCCATAGATCTGGATACAGTGAATAATCTATAAAATGAACTGAGTAATTTTAATCAGTGACATAACTAGATAACCAGACAAGTAGAATTAGAATAGAGTTTTATATACCTCAATCAAAGTTAGGTATTTATTTGAATTTAATATAGATAGGTCCGCAATAACATTATATATGAAAATACATTAGATCCATCTGGTGGTTTTAATGTGCTTTTAATATACCTTACAAACTAATTCCTTTATGGTTATGACACTCTTAGAGGTGGGGGCCATCCTTTCTTTATTGTTAAATAAATGTTGTTCAGTACACAATATCATCAACAACTGACTTAGAGAATTACTCTTTTTGTAATGTACCTAATAAATTCATGTTCACAAAAAAGCATTAAGTGTAACTGACACTGCATCCAATGAGCTAAACAGAAAAGGTGGCAGCAGTATTTCCTCTCAGAAGGTGCATGTTTTGTGTTTCTTCAGGGATGCCTGATGTCAGTCTGGTGACTTATGGTCCTGCTGAGGCAATGTACAGCCAGCTTACAGATACAGCCAGCCTGCCAGCAACATGGAATCATGGGAAGTGGTGCAGTGATGCTGTGTGCTGTTCCTGTGACATTGAGAGCTGTAAGTAGGATGTGGTCTAGAGTGAAGAAATGTCTCGTTTACGATTATAATTTGTATTCAAAGGGAAAACAGTTACGTCAACCCACTAGACCCAAAGAAATCGAACATCAGCTCCTGCTCACAAATGTAATTTTTCTTTCATGTTTGCAATAAATAATTACTATAATAATTCTAATTATTTTACAATTAAAGATACATCTAACAGTCAACATAAGGTGCACTGTTAGCTCATTAATTAAAGACAGTATTAATATGAATGATGCGGCACAGAAAGCCTCACAATTAGTTATTTTGACTGATAATGTACCTGATCTGTCATTAGAGCAAAGTTTACAAAGGTGTTTTAAAAACACAACTTACTAAGCACATTGTGTTATCATCAATATATCAATATACCTCTTTTTCTTTTGTAAAATGTATTTTAATGGTGTTTTAAATGAAAACTAACTATGTAATTTAATAATTTTGCTGTACATTAAACCTACAGTTTTTAAATTATGTTTTGTGCTCAACAAGTACATTTAACTTATGTCTACTAAATATCCCGAAACTGTCAAATGAAAACACAGAGTATGGACTTATATACAGGTCAGTTATATGTTTATTCAGCTTGTTGCCGGCTGTTACAGGTATCCCAAGCATAATGGTGCAGACTTTGTACTGTATTAGTTTCACAGATGTAAAGCACCAATAGATCTAAGATCAGCAGACAAACAACAAGGAGCTCCTGCACGCATCTTTCAGTTTCATTGTTTAACTTTGACTGAACTTACAGAACAAATAAATCTGATGCAGATAGGCTAAGAGACTGATAGGCTGCATAATTTTAAGGAGAAACCAGTAACAATATGTCTTCCACAGCATTTACACATCCAGTTTCATAGCAATTACAGATTTCAATCTCAGGGCAAATAGAAAGACCCAAACTTACTTTTAAACCATACACAGCTTGCAATTATTGTGTAGATGCATATGCTGAGGAAGATTAACAAAAAAGGACAAAAATGTGTCTCTAGTACAGTAAAAAGAAGTTTTTAAGGTTACTGTTTCACTGACTACTACCACAGAACCAGGTGTGGAGGACAGTGCATAATTGATTGGAATAGTTCCTAGTCAATAATGCTGCAGGTTTCTTACATCAGTTAAAACATAAATAAAAGTCCAAGCATCCAGAGATAATTGAGATTTGTGTCCACCTTTACAAACAATTGGTCAAATGTTTGTACAACAAGGTGTCAAATAGTAACTCTGCTGCTTGGACTTGCATGTGCATGACACAGAGGAACTCAGCCAAAACAATACCACTGTCTAACACAGCCATGTAACTAATGCAGTCCAGCCACACTGTGTTTTATATTTTGCTGTTTTCTTGGTGTGTGGTGTCAGAATGTGTGTAGAAGAAGGGGGACTTCTGTTGGACCTCTTGTTTAGCACAAGGGCGCATGAGCTTTGGTTTGCAGTTTGGGTGTAGGAGAAGTAAAGAAAGGATTTTTTGGGGGGGAGGAAAGATGTAAAGAAGATTGTAGAAGAAATGAGGAAAGGCAAGGGACGGGGAATGGTAGAAGAAGAATGGTATGAAGAATTCAGGTTCATGCCAGGCTGGTGGCATTCAGAATTTAGTTTGGGACAGGAAGGGAAGGATAAGTCAGGCGAATCTCTTCACCCTCCAGAAGTTTCCTGAAAAGAAGGGAAAACGGTTTCTCTTTAAGTTTACCATTCCTGTGTTTGCATATTTACATAAGGTGAAATAGAAATTTAAAATCAAGATCACACATCTTAGTGGTTAACATAAATTAAATTGCAGTAATAATTATACCATATTTGTCACATGTAATTCATGTTTTGAGTTGGTGAAGGTTTTACCTGTATGCAGCTATTTCAATGTCAAGAGCCATCTTCACATTGAGAAGGTCTTGGTATTCTCTCAGGTAGCGTGCCATGTCCTGCTTGGCTTCAGCGATATCCCGCTCCAGCTCATTTATCCTCATCTGTGAATGCAAAAAATACACAACCATTCATTGTCAGATATCACAGACACTGTTGCTATAGACAAGAATATAAAACCAGGAACATTTAAGAGGTATACAACTTCAGTATTTTTTTCCCTTGAAGTGATTTTCTGTAAAATGATTTCAAATCTATGAATGTGGTGAGTGACAGTTTTTAAAATGTCTCATCTCCTTTTGTGTTTTTAGCTTCTGTGTGCAGTCTACAGACAGTAACCTTGAAGATTTTCACCTTTGCTGTGACCTGCTGTTATTTCCTGCTGAGCATGATAACATGCTCAACGAATATTTTCTATTTATATTTTGTTAATTAATACATTAACAAATCATCTTGTAGCCAAAATTTCCTCTTTCTGTTTTCTACTTTTCTGACAGTGTTTTATTTTACTCTGAGTAGTAACTATTTGCATTATTATATCTCAGCTCTGTGACACTACATAGACCATCTTTTTACTTGCTCCTGTGCAAGAAGAAAGGCTCTGAGAGTAAGATAAAGATTGTTTCTGATCTAAGAGCAGCAAACTTCTGAAGTCACAATGGAGCATTAAAGAGGGCAGATAATTTCAGTAGATTCCACATATTGGGTCACATTCCCCCTTTTGACTGAATATTTATGCAGACATCTCTAATTTACCTGGTACTTTGTCACCTCCTTCGCCTGTGAGTCCTCCAGGTCCTCCAGCTGCTTATTTAGGGAGTCAATGACGTTCCGGAGAGCCTCTATCTCCGAGGAGCGGGTCTGTAACAGTCTCCGGTACTCCATAGTCTCCTCCCGGATGGCATGCACAGCCTCGTTGTTTTTGCTGGCCATCTCCGCCACACTTGCAAACTTGCTCTTGTACCAGTCTTCGGCAGCCTGCATGTTCTTGTTTGCCAACCGCTCATACTGCGCCCGGATGTCTCGCAAGGCGGTGGAGAGGTCAGGCCTGAACACTTCTACGTCCACGGTGATGCTAGCCACCTGCAGCTGGGCCTGCAGCTCTGCTTGCTCTTCTGCAAAGACTTTCTTCAGGAACACCAATTCATCACACAGAGAGTCCACTGTGGCCTCTGCATCACATTTGGAGATCACTGCTCTACTTGCTTCCTCTTTGGCCCTCTGCAGAGCCTCCTCAGCATCCATACGATGCCTTGCCTCCTCTTCATAGCGCTCCTTCATCTGCTCATACACATCATGCAAGTAGTCCCTCTCTGCCTCCATCCGCATCTTCTCACCATTCTCCGAGTCAATCATGGCCCTCAAGCTCCGTGCCTCCCCCTCAAAAAGTGCATGTAGACGGGACGGGTCATTCTGCCGCCTCCTCAGTGCCTCCAGCTCGGCTAACAGTGCTCGGTTCTGCAGTTCCAGGTGCCTCACCTTCTCGATGTACATAGCAAAGCGGTCATTCAGATCCACAAGCTGCTCCCTCTCCTGGGAACGCAGGCCCAGCAGCTCTGTGTTGAGAGAGCTGGCCTGAGCCAGGTCCATTCTCTCAGACCCGTCGGGCAGGGAAGAGGAGGCCAGCCTCACAATCCTCTTCCCAGATGGTGGAGCTCGGGAAGAAGAGTAGAGAGAGGAAGACATTGAGGATTTGGTTCGGGAGCCTCTGTAGCTGTCCCAAGGGCGGCGGTAGGAGGAGTAAGAATCGTAGCTCATGATGATTTTTTTGTTGTGGATTTTTTGTTTGTTTAAGATAAGGATATGGATGTTTTAGTTTCAGTTTATGTCCCCCTTGTTCTGCACACCATCAGTGAGGATGAGCAAGCGTTTTTTGCACTGCACCAGCTCAGTGATGCTGCAGATCCCAGGCTTTTATAGAGTGAGGATGCCCCCTCCCCTCCACCACAGAGAAGCATCAGTGCTGTCAGCAGCCACTGAGCCAATAGCAGACTGCTGCAGTGAGGAGAGAGGAGAGGTTGGTTTTCAGATTCACTCTCAACAACAGCAGACAGAGAAGATGTGGTAGAGAAGATTTTCTTTTAATCTGCCCTGACAGTTGACATTGCAATCAATTGCTGATATTACTGTACAGTATGTATTTATAGAGGTGCGTTTTACTCTACTCTACTATACTATTTTAGACCCTAAATGTTTTAATTCTTTAGAAAACAATAAATTAATTACCACAGAGATTTGGTGTTGTGAATTACTTCTAAATAATATATGCGATAATTTAACAATGAAAAATAAACCCAGATGCTATATATGATAACTATTTCCTGCAAACTGAACAGTACAGAAATTATTTGGGAATCATTCATCTTTATATATGTAGTTTTGATTTACTTCTTCTTTCTTAACTGCATTGCTAATAAATGTTCTATGATGTCTATAAACACTTTGGGGTGCCTTACAAGTTGTCATTGTTCCTTGAGTATATTTAGACGTAGCTATTTGATCTATTTAAAATGCAAACTGATGAGTCACTGCTGTTCTTGAGCTGCCCTGACTGTGACAGTGTTTGTCTGTGGGATGGAGGAGGGGGGGGCACCACTGAAGAAGAAAGTGCTATTTGTATCTGCTGACACAGTGAAACACACCTGATGTTTAACATCCAGAGATGAGTCAGAGAGTCTCTGTAAATCATACCAAGCATTTATTGAAAAACTAACACTTTGTGTTGATGTATCCAAGCTATTAAGATAACGGCTCAAGGACATAGTTGATGACAGATACAGTTGGACTGGTGACAGTAATTAAAGTCAACATTATACTCCTTGAGAGTGTCAGGACTTGTCATCTTGCTGCTCTGGAAGCTCCCACTATACACCTATATGAATCCTGATACTCACTGGCTCTTCAATTTTCATTACAAATTACAAATATTTTAGAAGTAGATTATCTCTGGTAAGATTGGAGGGACTACAGAGCAGAGCAGGGAGTTACTGAGCTGAGAAATTAATGTAAATCTCCCATAATATAACTGTTATCACTACAAGACTCTCCCCATGTTATATTTATTTATGATGTGAGTTGAGCTAGAGTGCTATAATTGTCTTCATCATAGTCATTTCTTATTTTGTCCTTGTCTTTTTTTTGTGGTGTTGGCTTTTAGCAGCAGCAACAGCAGTTTATGTGCACAGGAAAACTCCTGTGATTTTGTATAAAGAAGAAGGACTTGCAATGACAGATTTAAAAAAAAATCGAATTGTCAAAATCGAAGCAGCTGAGGCAATGACATTTTGTCATTAGCTTGGGTCATTCTCTAAAAACACTTACACATCTATTCCCAATGTTTGGCTCAGGGTGAGATACTGGTCTTAGTTAAGCTCAGAAAACCTTGACTGTGTTGTCAGAAATCCTGTATCCATTCTTGTTTGGTGCTCCAGTTTAGTGTGCTGCTCTGAGATACACCACATGGTGGTTTTGATGTTGTGGTGGACATGGGTCAGCATGGGAAAATTTAATGTGGCATAGGTTTAAAAACACACAGTGCATTGCAGCTTGTTGTGTGCAGGGCTGCATTGTCACAGAACACTCATGCTGTGTGCCTAAACACTAAAACCATCTAGTGGTTTTATTTAATTTCTTTTAATCTTTGCATTTGTCTTGTCAATTCAGATGTTTGGACATCATCCAAGGAGCACAATCTGAGAAGGTAGAGGTGTGTTGGCTGAACTAGTCACAATGTGTAGAATGATTGAATCCTTAAAATTTTCTCTATTTCCAAACTGCCTCATTCAGGTCCTTCCACAGCATCTCTTTAGGGTTAACGTCAGGACTCAGTCATTCCAAAACATTACATTTATTGTGCTTAACAATTCTTTATTAGAACGATTTGGATATTTAGGTGTGTTGTCTCGCTGCATGATCCACTTAATTTGTTGAGCTTCAGTTCATTGGTGGATGCTTTGACATTTTCCTCTAGAATTTGCATATAAACCTCAACAGCCTTCTGGCTTATTCACATGACATCGAGCAAACTGTAGCTGGGCAGCAGTGTTCTTTTTGGGGAGTAGTAGCTTCCTTCTTGCTAATCTGCTATGCACACCATTATTGTTCAACGTTCTCCTGATAGTGGACTCATCAACACTGATATTAGCTACTGCAAGGTAGGCCGTTTCCGTTACCCTTGTGACCTCTCAGACTATTACACGCCTTGCTCTTGGTGTTATCTTTGTTGGTTGACCACTCCTGGGGAGGGTAAAAGTGGTGCTGACTGTTCCATTTGTACACAATCTTCTTGACAGTTGACTGGTGGGGTCCAAACTCTTTAGAAATTCTTTTGTACCCCTTTCCAGCCTTGCAAGCATCAACAACTCTTCTTCTAATGTGTCCAGAAATCTCCTTTGTTTGAGCCATTGCACATTTCTACAAACATGTTGTCAAAATCAGACTAAGATACTGAAAAGAAATATTTCCTTTTAAGGATATGGATGTTTTACAAAAGCTATTTTATGTCCCCATTATTCTGCACCTCATCAGTGAGAATGAGCAAGCGTTTTTGCACTGCACCAGCTCAGCGATGCTGCAGATTGTAGGCTTATATAGAGTGAAGATGCCCCCCTCCCCTCCACCACAGAGAAACATCAGTGCTGTCAGCAGCCACTGGGCCAATAGCAACTGGAACTCAGATTCACTTAGCAACAGCAGGCAGAGGAGATGTGAGGGAGCAGGCTTTCTTTTAATCTGCCCTGAAAATGCAGTCAATTGCGTGGCCTACCTGCATTGCTTGGCATAGTTGCATTTGTCAAGCAATGACCACATTCATGAGAAAAAACTGGAGCGAATCATGCGAAACTTGAAACAAAGTTTTTTCCACACTTTCAGAAAATTATGTTGTTTTTGCCTCAGGAAGAGAAGCTTGGCATCACTCTTTCATGACAGCTGCCACTATTTTCAACACAACTTTTTAGCTGTAATGGCTAAAAAGTGTTGTTTTCAAGCCTAAAAAAGGCTAATGAAAAAGGAAAACTTTTTATTATCCCACTAGGTGACATCATTCAGCTAGGCAGTGTCAGTCAGAGATCTTCATACCTGCAAAATAAAACTTAATCAAACTGCTGTTTGTTCAAATACAGCTTATCCCAATGACATTTGATATGTGGTGATTAAAAGTGCCAAAATTAAACTCAGCAGTGACTTTGTGCAAATATGACACAGTTACAGCAATATAGATATATTTGTACAGCACATTTCAACAACTAGGCCATTCACAATACTTTGCATAAAACATAAGAAACAAAACACTGATACATTCAAATATGATTTAAACAAATAAAATAAAATAGAATATAACTGGAGTAAAAAAGATTGGAGTGCAGTTATAATGTGATGCAAAATATGAAAACATAGTTCCCAAATTTGATTTAATAAGAGGCACTGGCAAATAGAAAAACCCTAAAGCCCTGATTTAAAAGAACTGAGAGTTGGAGCAGACTTCAAGTTTTCTGTCAGGTTGTTCCAGATACGCAGTGAAAGGAAAACAAATTATCATAATTCTTCATAATGCAGCAGAAATGCACAGTACTTGTGCACTAAACCACTCAGAGCTTTATATTGAAATATCTAACCGGAAAACATTGTTTTATTTAGGACTCTACCAAAAATACACTCACACCAGCTGTCTTTGTTTGCACAGAAAAAACAATAAGGTCTGTGTGTAATCATTAATAAGTTTTTGTTGTGGACCTCCTTGATGCTAAAATCTGAAGTTGGTGCTCAATAGAGATTTTTCACACAATAATTTTGACTGTTTATAAAGCACATAAACAAATGATGACTGAATTCCATTTAACTGCTTCAGTTTCAGGTTCATGGTATTGTGCATCCTGGCTCGCTGTCACACTCTTGCTTACTGGGATACCTGAATAAAACGCAGCCATCGTTATTTTTATATTTAGTAACACCTCTGTTTTTTCCGCTATGTCAAATTAAAATGCTGTGAGAAAGACCTGTTGTGTCAGTTACATCCAAAGGCTTTTTATAAAGTACAGAGGAATGAGCTCTATTCATGTTGTTGTAGTTCTTAGTAGTTGCCAATAGATGTCAATGAAACAGATTCATCTCATTTACCTTTTTCAGTTATGGTGGCACTGCCTTATTATTTGAGCTGTGGTTACTCAGAGACAGTGAGAGTGAACAATTTAGTGCCTTTTTCCAAATATGACTTTTATCTTGGAACCTATGTTTATTTCTTTGCACATGACGAAGAAACTCTCTTGAAATAATCTTTTTGAAAGATCATATGTATTCATAACATGTAAAATACGAAAAAAGGAGAGGCTGTCAGCTTTATTTTGTTTCTTTTTGATCCCTTGATATTATATAGTGCTGCATATGAACATGAATAAAAACAAACATGCTACTAAATTAAACAGTATCACTATCAGAATGTGCAGGGGGTTTGAGGTTGTTGAACATCTGAGCTGTTTTTTCATTTTCGGGCACTGAGGTTTTTCATGCTTTCTAAGTTGTACAATTAAGTTGTCAGTCCCAGATAGTAGATAGACAAGTGTACACACAAGTCAAATGGTTTCAAATTTCTAATCAGAGCTGACTTCAAAATACTAATCCATTATTAAGCATAACAGTATTGTCTGAAATACTGTAGATACTTTTTAGGCAAACATTCCAGTGTTTTTATGCAAGTCCAATAGAAATATTTTAGTTTTGTTTTTTTCTGTGCAGTGGATGTGGTCACGTGCGTTTTTGAGCACTAGGTGGCGCATTTGCATTGCATGTAAGTATAACAGAGACATTCTTCAGGTGAAAGCAGTTGTGTGAGCATACATGCAACAGAATAATGTGAAATCCAAATAACGTTTGTTTGTCACGATGCTGCTGCAGGCTGTGACACTTCTAGCTGACACTGTGAAATGTGTGATTTATGGCATAATATTAAAACTCAGTTGCAGTCGCTGTAATATAAAGAAAAATGCAAATTACATGTTTATTGAGAAGTCATTTACAGTAAATATATTTCCCAGTGATACATAAGGTAAAAATAAGTACATAAAACATTTCTATTGACAGATAAAGACTTTGGAATGTCAGGCCTTTCATTGCTAAAATTGTTTCCCCCTTTTATACATTTACAAGAATTGCAGATACACGTTTCAGAGTGTGTGTGTGTGGGGGGGGACTACTGAAAATTTGTGTTTTTGTGACAGAAATTAGCTACTTGAAGAGTATGTAGGTGAACTGCCGCCTTTACATTCAGTTAAATCCTGAAAAATACTATCCACATAAAAGCACATAAAGAATATAAGACATCCACATATAAACAATACAGAAATTACCTTTAGGCTAAATACAAAAATGTATTCCTTTGGTAGAAAACATGTATCTCGGGAAAATATGTGCTCGATATAAAGAAGTATACGTTGCATCTTGCATGGCCTGTCAGACTCTTTACTTCCATGGGCCAATGATCTGTGGGACTAAACATTCGCGTTAAGAGTGCTGCATATTCATTTATGTTGGCATCTCATAAACAAGCCCGCTGACATGCTCAGAGCTGTTTGCACTGTAACTGCCGTTTTGGAAACACAGCAACTTTTGATTACAGCGTGAAGGTTTTCATTTACAGGTCGGGTTGTAGGCTACAGTACTTTGGTTCATTTCTGATCATCAAGTCCTTCGAGTGGTGGGGGGTGGGGGCGTGGGGGGTAATATCGTGCGCAGTGCGTCCATGTGTAAACTATGTGCCCATAGAGTTACAAGATAGACGAAAACATTACAAAAGAAGCAGTGACATACAAAAAAATCAATACAAATCTTTTTCTTTTTTTTTTATCTCTCTCCAGACTTGTCTTGTGCATGAAATGGGACAAAATTACTAGTAATTTCAGACAGTGCAACCCAAACTTCATTCACCTCCTCGTTTAGAAGATTTTCAGCCTTTTGCCAATCGCTCTCCCTCCCTTTGCCACTCTCTGGCTAGGCTGATCTTTAGAAAGCGGGCAGTACTTGATGGTGTGCGCATTGTCGCCGTTGGCACTGCACAGAGGGCAGGTGTATGCCCGGAGGATGGGACACAGCACTCTGCCGTCGGCTGTCTTCAGGATATGGGTGCCGTAAACCTCCTCTGGTGCGCCGTTATTCCGACAGAAGACGCACACCTTCGGCTCAGGCTTTGCCCTCTGAGCCTGTTTGCGCCTTCGGTCCATGGAGAGCAGGTCAAGGCCGACGAAACTTCCCCTGTAGGAGAGTGAATCTCTGTCTCCCAGCGGCGAATCGCCAGCAAGATGCTCGTACGGCCTGAGCAGCGAGATGCGCTCCTTGAGATCATAGATTGAGATCGGTGGGGAACCCGGGGCCGCGCAGCAGCAGTCCAAGTGCCCATCGTTGTCCCTACCGTGCCCAATTACGCAGGAGCAAACTGGAGAATCGTCCTCCAAGCCCAGAGTCGCTTTAAGAGACTCTGTTATAGAGTTGGGGCTACATGACGGGCTGTTGATCTTGTTTTTAGCGACAAGAGTGGACAGGCCGAGGTAGTCGTTCCAAAAATTAAAGGTGTAATCATACGGAGACCGCGCGTCCATGTAACCGCGGTCTAAAAAATCCATCCTGGCAGAACTGCAGAGTTTAATGTCCACAGTAGTAAAGACGCGTTTCGACTGATGTGTGTACCAGCATGGGTAGCATATAGAGGTGGTATACTCTTCTCTTGCTGGGTCCAGTATGCAGAGCACTTAACATGTAGGCACTGATAAGGTCCCTGAATTAAAAAGAAAAAAAAAAAAAAGGGGGTGGGGGGGTGGGGGGGGGGGCGTGGTTTGGTTCAAGTTGATTATCTCTCCTGCCCCATAGGAGGGTCTACAGAGCAGTGCAGGGAGTTACTGAGCAGGGAAAATAACTGTGATAATAACTGTTATCACTACAAGATTTTTCGTGTTACAGGAAAAATGTTTATTCTATGAGTTAAGGTAGACTGCTGTATTTGTCTTTGAGTTATGTCTCATTTTATTCTTGTTTTAAAAAAGGACTAGGAATGGAGAAAATGCCTTTTGATACTTGATAGTAATAGTTTCTAAACATCCAGAAGGTGTTTGCTTCCAGATGCTTTGTTGCAAAAGCAATGTTGCTGATTTTTTATAAAGTTGCAAGGAACTTTATTTTTTAAAAGAATAGTTCAAACTGGTGTAACAGAGACCACAGCAGATTATCTTTTTGTCCCTAACGTGACTCCAAAAATGCTAAAACCCATTTTTTCTGATATTATCTATGATGCCAAAGATATGTTTTCATTAGCTGAGCAGTATTTCAGTTACAGAAGGTCAGAATTTGCACCTGCAGTCTGTTGAATACTTGATGATGCTTATGAATTGAGAAACACATGTAGAATTGGATTTGTGCTCACTATAAATGTTGCATCCATTCTTGTGCAGCACTCCAGTTTAGTTCAGTTCTAGGTTTTTACTTCTTCTGTATCAGGGTTTCTATAGTTAACATCATCCAG
This sequence comes from Sandelia bainsii, assembly GCA_032362345.1. Lineage (NCBI taxonomy): Eukaryota > Metazoa > Chordata > Actinopteri > Anabantiformes > Anabantidae > Sandelia > Sandelia bainsii. The sequence goes on from JAUMHL010000015.1 coordinate 3,889,318, forward strand.
TTATCTGACAAGGTAGAGTCACACTGGTAGAACTTGTTACAACATGCAGAAATGGTCAATAAAACTTGGAAACCATGGCCCTAGATGCTGAAGATTTTGAGATTATAACAACTCTCAAAGGATAGGTTCACACTTTCAAGTCTGTGTTAAACCAACACTATGGAGATTTTGTTCCTTATCTCTTGCATTTAAAGACAGACCTGAGAGTACACAAACCTGCTCTTCTGCTGCTGTATATTTATTTACAAAAAAAGAGTGCCGCCTACATAATCTTAAAGCGTAATCAACAAAATAAAATCAAGTAAATATTCTTGTACAGGCCTCTATGTTTGGTTGGCAGAAGTTCTTTAGGAAATACAATGCAGTAACACAACAACAATAACACTCTGGTGCAAAAATTAAACGGCATGCATTTTACAAATTTACCGGATCCGTTCCCGCACTGATAAACCTGTAGTGAGTCATTCCACATGGACCTGCCTTGTCCCCCCTGCACCTGTTCTGCTTCCCCTGAGTCCAACGCTTTGTGCTGACAACCAACCCTCCTCTGCTCCATTGTCTCCTCTCTACAGCAGGCCGTTTAACTTCATTAATATGCATTAAAACAGCATGTACTGTGTGTGTGTGTGTGTGTGTGTGTCAGTCCAGTAAGACAGACTCACAAAAAAAGCCTGATAACTGACCTGACTGCTACGACAATGACTGTGTTTCTATTTTAGTCAAACTCTCGAGTGAAATATTAAGGACAGTCAAAGTTGAGACAAAAGTCATTTGATTTGCATGTCTTATATTATTTAAATTGAAGATCTGGTTTGCTGCCATTGTGGTGGTTTCATTGATGAGATAAATCAATGAAAATGGTCCTGTGATTCAGTGTTACAGGAAATACAGAAATTTATATTATTATAGATATAATTTACAGTTTTGTCTTCCTGCTTTTGTATTCAGGGTTTCCACACTTTTGGATTACAACTTTGTTAACACTGTTTTATTAGTGTTTATGAATATGTCGGTACATTGGCAAGCAGTATAAATTCTCAATGACGATTTTTGTATTGGGTGTGACAAAAGGAATGAATCTGACTTGAAATCATACTATAATCTCCAAGAGAATATGTGTGTGTGGGTGTGTGTGTGTGTCTGTGTGTGTGTGTTCAAAATTTGCATGGCCCTATAAATTCAGAAAAGGGTTCTTTGAAAAGCTATAAAAGTTTCCAGTAAGTGTAGGTGGCACAAAGCATTAAGAAAATCATGTAAGCGAGTCAGTTTCTTGTATGTGAGAATAAATTATCATCAGAATACACCACATGGTCCATTTTCAAGGTCACCTCCATCTCTATATGCACAAAGGAAATCATGAGAGAGCATTTAAAAGATGAATGGCTGCCATATCACAATAGATAAATTGCATGAGGGACAATATGATGCATGGTTCTGCTGCTTCAGGGTGCCTATATTATTCTTTATGCAAAATATGTTTGCCAGCAACAAAGAAGGTATTTATAATGAATAAATACATTCAGTTTTACATTTGAAGAGTTTCATTCAGAGACCCATCACTTGAGAAAAGGGAGCAGCTGATCTCACAGAATGACTTGGCCATGAGAATAGGAGTCGAGGCACCTTTAAAACACACAGGGGCAAAATGTGCTTTACGTAATGCAAAATACATTTAGACAGTAGGAGTTAAAGAAAAGTAGATAAATTTAGAGGCATGGAGTACAGTTTCAGTGTAGTAATAAATCACCTTAAATTTAATAAAGGAAACTTAAATGCAGTAGAGAAAATTAACCTGTCAAAGACATAAAGAAACAGGACAGTTTTTCATTTTAATTCAAAAGAGGTCAAAGGTCGGACTTTTAAGATCGAAATGAAGTTGGTTCCACCTGTGTGCAGCATAGTAGCTAACTGCATCTATGAAGTACTGAGGCCTTACAGGTTGTCTGCTTCCTGATGTAAAAAACCTACTAGTTTTATATGTTTCAAGCATATCAGAAATGTAATTTTACCCTACACAATTAAGACAACAGCAGCATGTTAAAATCCACTGTAGAACTAACTTTAAGTCGACATAAAGCTTTAATACTTTGACTAATATGTGCTGTGCACTTTGTTCTTGTTAGATCTGTTGCTGCATCACGCGTGTACGTGGTCATTTTATAAGGCACTAAATGATAAATCCTGATTAACTGAATTTTAAATTAGATTAGATTTCACTTTTCTCTGTCATTAGTCATGCATCACAAGTGAACATTGTATAACAGACATATAAAACAAAACTGGCAAAAAAAGCATTACATTTATATTTGAGTACTTGTGTAGATGCAGGTTTTGCCTCTGAACACAGCAGTTTACATGTTGAATCCTATTTATGGACAGAATTAGGCAGCAGAAGGACTTTGGTTTTTCAGATTTTAACCAAGTGCTAAATATTGTACTGTACCATGCAAACATGAATCATGTTTTAGTTGCTGCAGCCAAATAAAATAGTTTGTCAGGGAAAGTTTTGCAAACATGTTCTGTAGCAACATTTTGCCATTTGGTAAATATGCTCATTAAAAACATTCTCTAATTTTGCTGATGAAAAATATAGCTTACACTTACACTCACAAGACTCACTTGAATAAGGTGTTGTATAGTGTGACTGTGTTTTTTTCCCCAAGTTGTACCACAAAGGAATGTAACTTATAATTTACATTATAAGCAGTAAGTTGATGTTTCTGAGAGGCACCTAAAGAGTGCGAGATAAGCTTAGACTGTTAACTGGCAAGATAACAATAAGCGTGTAAGTGTTACGTCCGTTGTAGCCAAATAGCAGCAGCAAATCTTTCTGTATTCACACAATCTGTGTCTATTGTTTAACTCTGTTTACTTCTCAGTCCTATCTGGCCTCCACACAGGCTGCTACACAGTGGGAGCCGCCTCTAGTAGAGTCTTTTTTTAGCTTCATTAAATGCAGTGGCTGCCTTGCAAAGGGTTAACAATCTTCATGTGTAAATACAGTTTCAGATTCTGATGATCGCACCCAGAGGCCTCCTAGGCAGCTTACTCTGCAGCACAGCCGCCGCTGCGATGGGCAGGCGCTGCTCCCCCATTCATCACTGTCAAGTTGAATAGAAAATTAACAAATCCCTTAATTAAAAGACCTCTCCAGACTGTGGTGTGTGTGTGTGTAGCACGTGCCAGCTGCACTGCTACATTGTATAAGCTACAATGAGACACACACAATGCTCTTTTCCATGCAAACATGCACACTCACAGACACACACACAAACAGCCCTCCTTATAGACCCCATGCTTTTCCTGCTGCTGCATTAATTGTATAAACTGCATAATGCAGCTGGTCTAAGCAGAGGTTCATTCTGGATCTCTGGATCTCCCCAGAAACATGGTGGGATGCGGAGTCAGTTGGGCCTTTGATCCCTGACCTCTGTCTTCTCTCTCGGGAATATAAGACTGCATCCCTAACGGTCCAGCCATCTGCACACACACACACACTTGCACACCCTCTTCCACCCCCAGACCCCAGCTCCTAGAGTCAACACAACCACGTACACGTGTCACTGTCACCAGCAGCAATGGGGAATGCTAAACAAGCCAAGGTCAACCTGAAATTAGGGGGTGTCTGTCAGCCTGTCAGGTGCTTTGTCATGACCACCAGCTCTCTGAATGCCGCTTGCTATTACGTACCCGAATATGCCACCTCCTCTGCTCAGTATCTAGGGGTTTTTGTATTCACACATACACTACCAGTCAAAAGTTTGGACACACATAGGAATGACCCTTTTAAATGAATAAATTTGCATTTGCAAACATATGCTATTGGACGACAGTACTAATGTTTGCAGAATTTAGGCCTCTGTATGTTTATGTAAATATTCCTTTTAAAAAACAGTTGTTTTCAGCTACATTAGTCATTTACAATATGAACAATGTCTACACATTCATTCTGATCAATTTGATGTTATGAAATCTGCTTTTCTTTCACCATCATGGTCATTTCTATGTGTCCAAACTTTTGACTTGTAGTGTGTGTGTACGTATATGTGTGTGTGTGTGTGTGTATATATATATGCCTGTAGTTATTCAAGTGTTTTTCATCTTTGCATTAGCATGTGGATTCACAACATATAAACTAATTGAAGCAACAAATTAAACTCAAATAGAAATAAAACAGTTTTTCCACTTTGTAGAATCTTTGAACTTGCTACACCTCTGCTACAAGTAAATGGAAATGTTTGCATACGGAGTAAATTATTTAGCTCATTCTGTTCAGATCTCAGATATGTTACTCGGCCTGTAACAGCTTTCTATGTTCCACCATTGTAGCTTACCACCGTGTGTGTCTCTTCTGTGGAATACTAAGAACAGCTTAGGAAGTAGATTGTCCACTCAGACAAAATAAATATACAATTATTATGATGTGCAAACAATGTCACTGAATCCAAATTCAGAGAGCTATTGAGAAGTGTGTGTTACATGACGTCTGTCCGTATGCATGCATGTGTGTAAAATTTATCTGTACCATTGTACTATGAGAATAGTGACAGGCACGGGGACAACCACCTACTTCACAGTGCGGGATGTATGTGGGACTCTGTGTGAGATTGTGTGTACAACTTAAGCCCCTCCACGTGACAGCTCTAGCATCCTGCCCATTCACCCATAATAAGTGGCCCCCCCCCCCCCCCCCACACACACACACACACACACAAGCTCACACAAACACTCCTAGCATGGGTAAGTTCCAAACATGGGACTTCTCTGGCGTTTTCCCACAGCCTCTTCCTTGGTTCACAGCTAAACAAGAAAATGATGTACTGCACAGACTTCAAAGCTCTCCGAGTGTGTGTGTGTGTGTGTTAGTGTGCGTGTGTGTGTGTGTGTGTGTGTGTCTGTCTAACTAAGCAAAGAGTAGATGTCAGGTAGGAATGGTGCAGCTTTGAGAGGCAGCGGCCTATAGAAAAGAGCTGTGACAAGTTCACACATGTCAGAAGCCGATCCTGTGTCAGCCTGCACCTACATTCCTCTCTCTCTCTTTCTCTGAGTGTGTGTGTGTGTATAAATGCTATTTATCTAGAGTAAATCTGGTGGGCAGAGATTGCTCATGTGTAGCACTGATGTGTTTGTGTGTCTAAATGTTCTCGACACAAAATGGGCTCATAATGTCATTTTAATGACGCTGTAATAGCCTAATAATTAGCAGCCAATAACCATCATTTGCTTAATAGGCATAGCTTCACAGCTAATCATTTGGGCATGGATGTGGATTTCAGTCTTTCAGTTGCTACAGCACCTATTCTTCTCCTTTTTTTTTCTTCACCAACCGATGTGACACTAACACTGTTTTAAACCAGCAGTAATAATCAGGGCTTCTGATTGAAAGCTTTAATCAGTGATTATGATCAGAGGTGGGTAGAGTAGCCAAAAATTGTACTCAAGTAAGAGTAGCGTTACTTCAAAATAATATTACTCAAGTAAAAATAAAAAGTAGTCATCCAAAAAATTACTCAAGTAAGAGTAAAAAAGTATCTGTGAAAAGACTACTCAAGTACTGAGTAACTGTTTGTCTGATTTATTTTTTTAGAAATGATGTAATCAGACAGACAAAAATAAAAAAAAATGTGCAAATTCTGGTATTTCTGAATAATAAAAAAAATAGTAAAAATAAATAACATTTTTACAAAATAACAAATTAACGCACAAGAAACACAAATTTTCAAATCTCACTTTCTCACAACATAAACCTTTTGATACCAATACCTACAATAGGTAACGTATGTATGTTTGAACTGCACCATTTCTCATGTGTTTATTCATTCACTGTCTGCTACGTCATGTAGCACGTAGACTACGTGTGAAGATATCTGGAAGTTGAGTCCTGGCAACTGGATTTCTTTCTAGTTAGGTTGAAACGTTTCACTACTCATCAAGTAGCTTCAACCTAACAAGAAAGAAATCCAGTTGCCAGGACTCAACTTCCAGATAAATTCACCTATGAGATATGTGTGAAGAGTTTGTGCCACTATGCCACCA
>JAUMHL010000015.1:3895453-3942673 GCA_032362345.1 Sandelia bainsii
CTGGGACTGAGAATCGAACCGCTCACCCTTGGGTTGGAGGACGACTGCTCTACCCACTGAGCTATCATGCCGCCCCATTCACGTTGGGGAAGCTAGAAATAAAATGTTTGCTTGAAAAATGACTTGATTTAACAAAATATTTACAGATAAATTAGTTAATCTGATCTAGATGACCGCATGCTGTGCACTGATTTTAAAAAGGTGTTTCTAAATTACATCTGTTGTTGCTGTTAAATACGGGACTAAAAAAACTTGCTATAACTAATCTTGTCACCCCAAGGAGAGCAGAGGAGGAGGTGGTGGGAAGTTGTGAACCCACGGATCAGAAACTTGTTAACTCACCCAAATCTGCAGAGATTAGAGCGGGAAGTGGTCAAAGGGTTTACAGTGTATCAGTACAATGGGGCAGAGAGGATTAGAAGTGGATTCGCTGAGCCCCTGCAATGCCCTTCATCTCTGGGGGTGCACAGCCAGCGCACCTTTGTTGGGTTAACTAACGGCACTTCCCATGAACACTGTGAAGAGACCAATCCCTTTTTAATGATGCAGGGAAAATTCCATTGGCCCTGATTACCACAACGCTTTTGAGAGTTGCCATTGTCCCACACACCATGTCGAGCTTTTAAACTGTGCAGCCAGGCGAGTGGACTATGAGGCGTTTGAAGCCTGCTCGTAGTATTTTAGCCCAGTAGAAATAACCTTTGCTAAAACAATGAGGATATGAGCATCTAGTTTATGGTTGGAGTATACTGCTAACACTAGCACTACCAGCACTTTAATTGCCACTGTGTGTATCCATGCTTAAAATGTATGGAGTGGTATGCAGCTTAATGGGTTGTAATATAGCGCTATAAAGTGGTGAAGGTGCATATCAGAGGTAAAAGGTTTGATAGCAACCATACAAATGATCTTACACTGTCCCCTTGTGATGTCTCACTTTCCTACTTTGTTCTACTACGTGAGGAGCTGTAGGAGGCAGATTCCTCAGTTGTAGAGTTGCTCTGTAGAGAAATAATGTTACTGGTTGACCAAAACCTCAACAGGCAGAAACAACTATTCGCTGCAAGCCTCAATAAAACTAAGTAACTGCTCATAAATATTTAATGTAGTTAGCTAACTTTGTTAGATAAATCTAAGTAACAATTATTTCCAATAACTTCCAATAAATAAGGCTTCCCAAACAGAAACACAAATAGTTTTAGAGAGGACATCATTCATCAACCCTACTAGATGCTAGTTCAAGATTTGTATTTTTTTGCCCTTTGCATTTGTGCACAAATCGAGCACTTTTCTTGCATGTAATGGTTTCTCTCCGGATAGTTCATCAAGTTCACCGCTTTTGGTTCTGAACTGAATATTCTCAACAATTATTGGATAGATTGCCACAAATTTTGGTGCAGGCATCCATGATCCTCAGAGCATGTGTTTTAATAACTTGAGATGGTCAGAGTTTTCACTTGCCAACTGAAAAACCTAAATGTCTACTAGAGTGACGCAAACCTTTGTCCACATAAGCAGACGATGTATGACTTTGGTGATCCCCTGACTTTTCTTTTAGTACCACCATTTACATTCATAGGTCATAGTTAGTTCAGTTAAAAATATCTCAACAATAATTGGATGTACTGGCACCATCAGACTTTTAATTTGTCCAATACTTATACAGTAAGTATGTACAAATAGCTGGAGAACTAATGGCATTCCCATCAGCCTCTGTTGTGCTTTATGTTGAATGCTAATTTGCAAAATGCTAACAAGCTAAAATGAGATGGTGAACATGACAAACATTATATCTGCTGAATACCAACATATTAGCATTGTTGTTACACTGCTGTTTACAGGGCTGCTCGTATGGCTACAGGCTTTGTTTTGTTTGTAACTACCTGTTACATAGTTAATCATAAGAGTGAGAATGTTCTGCCCAGTGCGAATGCAAAGATGGGTTTTATGATAGTATTTATGGTACTGTATGCTCATACTACCGATAAGGCTGCTGGTCAAGTTGATTTTTTTCTTACCTGTAAACCCCAGCTAACCACAGTATTTTTAGATTAATCTGACTGACACTGATCTGTTGTAAACATTATATAGACTGTGTTTGCTCTGTACTCTGTTCCCCAACTCATTACTGTCTTGTTTGTTGTCTACTGCTGATATGCAGCTCTACCACACAGACCATTATATCTCTGAGGCAGATGTGGTTAGTCTCGTATTAGCTCATACTCGGCTGTCTCTTGTGATCTTTCAGCTATGCAGCTGCTGTCATGTCCACGTTCTGTCATCTTGCATTCAGTTTCCTGAAACCGAATTACGAAGAAACTATATACTTCAGTGCAACATAGACAGTATTTTTGGATTAGTTACTTATTAGTTGCTGAATAACAAATCACACTGTCAGTTTTTACATCTATACTGCTATATAGATCTTTACAATCCAATACTGTATCTGTACTAGCTGTTTGTGTTGAGACTGGGGTTTGGGACATGACATTGTTATTTTCTTCACTGAAAATAGAGTGAAATTATTGTCTAAAAAGAAGCCATTGCGCTACATCCTAGAAACCTACAGCAGGTTTTCATTAGACATTTCAGACTTGTCAGACTTCAGTGCAGGTGTATGAAAATATAATTTCATATTGGCAGTGATTGATCAGGAACAATGACAATACACAAAAAATGATGTTGGAATGAAGCTTGACACAGTTTCATTGTGAAAAAAGTTGGTTGTTGAAAGAGAATAACTGTATGTCCCAAGATGTCAACCTATACCTGTTTACTAACATGTTGCCTTGAAGACAATACAATTTTACCAGTTGTAATTTCTTGCATCAAACAACTTTCCTGTCACTATGACTCAAACATCTTGCTGCTGTGCACTATTCACTAGGAGTGATTTGCTGCTATTAGTTGACCCACTATCCCATCTGCAGAACACACACAAACCAGTGGTCCCATGTGCAGATTGGGACTGGCATGGCGATATAATGGTCGATACCACACAGGACCCCAGATGGGTCCCCACTCAGTGGAGCCGGTGGCTGGCGCCACAGCCTGGGTGCTGGCCAGATGGGCCACCCTGAGAGAGGCTCAGCCTGTTTGGCCCAAACAAGCTGATCTTATTACTGTGGGCCAAGACTGGAGTCTGGTTCCAAACACACACACACACATACATCATCAGGGGAATCCACATTATCATGCCTGACTGTCGCATGCTGGATTCACCCTGCTGGATGTGTGTGTGTGTGTATTTTCACCTGTGTGGTTTGTCAGATGTTTTCATTGCTGCTCAAACCACAAAAATCTGGTTCCATGTGGGTTTTTCATGTTTAGATAACAAAAAACTGAATTCTGATCCCAGGAAAACGGCGCCTTCTCAGATTTCTTTGGATGGGCAAATGCTTGATGTTCATCCAGCTACAAAGTAATACAGTTCATGTTTCCATCAAGGTCTTTGAAGGCCATGGGATTTTTGTTTGTACTGCAACTTGCTGTGATGATCTGTGCACTGCTTCCTCCCAGTATGTTTTCAGTGAAGAACCTCCAACTTGTTAGCTGTGTCCAGTATGTAATATTTAATAAGCATCATACACTATATCAGGTAACTCACGCATTAGTCTAACCATTATTCTTACTTTCCTGTTTTTCACCTATTCACAAAAATGCTAATATTTCAGTGTATGGTGAGAATGAGAACACCTCTTTTTATATAACAAAACAGTTTCTTTAAGATCAAAGGTCTGACATCAGTGCTACATTCCTGTTAAAGTGGAGGGTAACAGGAATGCAGTTGTCCATATGGAGTCCTATCTGCTTTCTCCTAATGGCTGAACTCCAAGCGTAGGTCATGCGTAGTTGTTTTCTGTTTCTGTGTCATCTGTTGCAGAATTTTACACCATTCTAGCAGCATAGTTATGTAGATAATAATGTCAGTCATTCGGTCAGTGAATCCATCTCTAAAATATAAAAGTAGAATAGATTGCAGTGAAATTTTGCAGAGATTCTTGGTGCCCAGAAGACAAATTCTACTGACTTTAGTGATGGGAAATGTATATAAATGCTTAAGACTTCTTCCGCTGGCTTTTTCTCTAGCACCACCAGCAGATCAAATTGTTCACTTGTCTTCAGAAATATCTCTGTATCCTCTGGGAAATTTTGTACTGACCTTCATGTTTCCATATGTTCTATCTTATTGACTTTGGTGATCCCCCGACTTTTCAACTAGCAACAACATGAGATTCACATTTATGGTTTTGAGTGAAAATTGTGTGCAACTACAGAAAAGAATGGAAGAATTTGGTGCAGACATTCATGTCCCATGTGGTCACCTTAACTTCAGCGTCATCAAGTCAAGATTTGTATTTGTTCATGTCCAAATACTTACAACATTTACTTTCTATCAGCATTTAGCACAGTAACACACTACACTAACTATGGTAAACATAATACCTGCTATATATCAGTTGCATAGCCATTGTCCACATTTTGGTACACTAACATTATCCTCACAAAGCTGCTAGTGTAGCTGAAGAGTTGATGCAGTTTCAAGAAGAGTTTCACAACAGAAGCTCATGATGAATAAAAAAAAAAAAGTGAACAAAGAAGTGCAATACATCAAAAAAGCAAAGTAAAGAGAACAAAAGTATTTTATCTACATCTCATTTCAGTTCATCTGAAGAAAAATATATATTTTGGTAGTATTACCAAATATTTACAAGATAGTGTAAAATAAGTATTTCAATCTGTTCAGTTATAATGACTCAGTTGTGGCTTGACTTGTAATCACAGTGTAAGGAAACTTGACTAGCCAATTTCTGATGAAAAATGTGAGCAGCTGTAATCAGTGTTATATTTTGCAAATGCCAAATCAGCTTCATTGCATTGTCATTCACTCCAACCCTTAATTTTCCATCCGCAAATTATGTTTCTACATTAATAATGATAAACTTATATCTGAGGAGCAGGGCTTAATGTTGCATGCCGCCCAAAAGAAATGGATTTCCATTGCTGTAGTGTCATCTCCAGTAATATAACCCGTCCTGGTGGTTGTCCTCAAACTGACAGCTCTGATACAGGATGAATGAGAACAATCTCCAAGATCAAGGTCACAGTTTGGGCTTATTTAAGCTCAGAGGCCCTTCTTATTGTCAGGAAGCATCTCCATTTGAAATTAGCATAAAGTCAGGTTTGAGTGGCAGCACTTGCAGGGCACGTGGGGGTTATAGAATTCACAGGAGCGGAGCAAGATGGATGGATAGGTTTTCTTACCGCACATTGATTTCCACATTTGGGTGATTAAGTTTATTATTTGGCCTGCAGCTACATTAGCATGTGATTATCCTGGGTATCCTACCGAGTCGAGCATATATCAGTTTTGAGAACAAAGATCAGGGTGATCACCTGAGTCTCTTTTTGGATGCAAGAAGAAAAATAACATGGAAGTGTTCGGTCTGGCTGCTTCGGCCTGGGACCTTGTTTAGTTCTGCAGTTCTGTGGTTCCTCTTAGTCTGCCTCCCCTGTTTTCTCTGTTTCCCCCTTTTCTTTCCATCCCCTAGCAAACATTTCTCCCCGAGTCTTTTGTTTGCCAAGATCCAGGTTACCATGGCTACCAACTGGCGCTTTATGAGCACCTCATCCCTCATCTAAATATTCCTAGTTATCTATGGTAATGAAATGCACACACCATTATCTGGCTTAATGAAATACACTCTATTGTCTATGATTAGAAGGAGAAAGCTTTATTTCATCATAGTCTTGTGTTGCAGTGTTCCCTGGCTGCGATAACAACTGCACCACAATTGGAGCTGTGGGCTCTTTCTGTGCTCTGTTCTGTTGTGAGCTTTGGACAATAAAGAAACAATGTCCAGTTGCTGTGAGCAGACCTGCTATGCAGCTTAGGCACTACAGCGGCTGTTTGATTGCACTAATTGGCCTGTCTGCACCCTTTTTGCCTCGAAATGGACTCGCTGCTGCTGTGAGATCTGCTTCCCAAACTAATGCAGCCTGTTAAAAAAGACAGATTATGACAATAAAATCTTTATGCTTTGACAAGGTTACACCATAACAAGCTGCAGCTAAAGAGCTGCACTGAGGAAAGCAAGCACAAGCAGAAATAGAACATCATTATCTAACAGCATCCAAATTCAAAATCTTTGTTTTATTTGTGGTTTAGTGTGTGAAGAGAAAGGCAGATCAAGTGCTTCCCATACAGCACTATTCATGTGTGCTGTAGTTTTGAAATCCTTTGAAAAATCAAAAGGATCATGAAACAGATATACTCTAAAAATGTGCATCTGATATCGCTTGTTCCCCCTCAGCGATAAAAAAGAATAAGTGACAATAACAGCGTGAGTGTACTTTTGTAAGAGCGCATCTGTGTGCCGGTGTCTATTTCCAATTCAAGCCAGGGTAATATCTGCAGATTGGGTGGTTAAGTCACTCTGCATTTCATGAGCCAGTCCTGTCACTAACAGTTATCTCCTCACTGCCCTCTGAGGAGTTGTCTAGGTGAAATGATTCTCTGAAGCCCTGAATAATGCATGAAATTACGTAATGCAAATGGAGGCTTTATTTCCCCTGCCTCTCGCAGACGCTGGAGCCGGGGCCACTGTATTAGAACAGCAAAAGAGAAACAGTGGGAGTCCCCAGAGTAAAGGAACTACAGCACGGAGCGAAAAGGTCAGTGCTTCTCCTCACATGCAGCTTTATCAAGTATGAGTTGGAGATATTGCACACTGCACGGTAGAATTGCAGAGGGGGACATTATTCACAAGGCTATCATGGGACTCTTATTGTGTGGAGGCAGTGAAATATTCATTAAGCAACAGCCTGGCTGGTTTCCACACTGCCTGCCAGTAAACAGAAGCCCAATCAAATATAAATAATAACAGGAGAGCAGAGCACTGAATTTTATCAGATCAAGACATGTCACTTGCCTTATATGCACCAAATTAGGCTTCATTAAACTGTTGTCAGGTCCCTGCTTCAACAAGTAGATGAGCCTTCCCACCATCTTTCACCCTCTCTCTCTCTCTCTCTCTCTCTCCCTCTCTCTCTCTCTCTCTCTCTCTCTGTGTAGTGGGTAGACCTGAATGGCATTAATTGCCCCCTAAGATGACGGGAAGATGAAAGTGAGGTGGTGGTTTGCTGTGGGACATGGGGGCCGGTTACAAAGAGAGGCTGAGGACGGCTGGCAGGTCTCACCAACTTCAAAAGCAGATAAAGGGCCTTTTTACACAAAAGATCCTCTTTTTTTCTTTTTTTTTGCTTAATCTTCAGATTCAGAGGTTTATTCGTGCCAGCCTCCTCGCCTTTGTCCACTTTGTGTCAGGTTTTAACGCCAGAGGATTAAATTGCTGTTGTGGAAATCATTGTTTGTGTTTTCTTCTGCCTCCCATTGTTCCGTGACATAATCGACTGCTCTCTAACAATATGAGAGGTTCATCTCTTGCCTTTAGTGAGAAATGAACAGCGGCTGGATCTGGTCACCTTGTTTGTCTCAGGAAACAGTGGCACAATATAGTGTTTTGTTTAGGCAAGAGTGCTCTTAACTCTTTAAGTAGCTTTTTAAAAATGAGGACAAGGAGGTCTTACTTGGAGGAGCTAGACAAAGGAGAAACTGGAGAAAATCAGAGAACACACTGGTCCAGAAGAATACATTAAACACATTTAGGATTTGGAAAAGATGCCCTTAAATGCAAAGATAACCATGTAAATAACAATGTGAGGACATAAAAAGCAAATAAGGGAAGATGTGTTTACTCTGTCCGGTCCTCTAAAGTCTTCCCAGTCTATCCACCCGGACCTGCACCTACAGCCTAGATTCCTGTCATTCTCTAGTGAAGGTATTGGTGTCCAGCCGCACAGCCAGCCATCCATCTGCCCATGAATAGGACCAGTCACATTTCTGATAGCATTTAATGAAAAATCCACCCAGGCTTTAGAGGGGAGGGAGAGCGGTGAGAGTGGGGATAGGGGGTGGAGGGGTACACAGGAGTGCTCAACAAAGAGTGCCTTTCACTGGAGTGGAAAGCCTAGATTGCTTACTCTCCCTCCTCACTCTCTCATTTTGTCTTTTTTGATTCAACATCAAAAATGTGCCAAATGACTGGGCAGAAACCCCCAGAGGTTTTCAGTGGATGCGTGTGTGTGTTTAAAGTGTCACACAAAGGGACAGGTGTCTTGCTGTTTAAGGTGGCAGCGGTGCGCAGAACACAAAGCAAACAATCAGTTAGGGCTGACTGACAAAGGTGTTCTCCATAACCTGTTCTTTCTGTAATGTTCAGTCCTGAAATCAGTGGGAGAATATAGAGCTTTTATTTAACAGTGTTCGCCTGCAGATTAATGACTAGTGACGAGACGATGTATGTGGGATTGCTTCAAAACAAGCTACAGTGTGTGTGTGTGTGTGTGTGTGTGTTCATGGTAATGAAAGAACATGTCAGCCAGTGCAACCGTGTGGCTCATTCGTGCTTTTTAATCATTTTTGGATAACACGGTGACTGTATGGCACAGACATGCAACATACTCTAAACCAATCTTCGAACAGAAAGATGAAAATTGTTAGGATCAATCATTCATTAATTTTTGTTTTCCAATATTTTTTTGCAATAACTTGAAGCATGAAAGATCACAATTAATTTTTTTACAATGTGTTTTTCTGCATTACCCTGCAATATTCTTTTCATTCCCACTGATCCATAGGAACAGTTATTTCAGCTTCAGTTTAGGGCATTAGTGTGCAGATACAACAGAAAAGAGCTCTGACTGTATGCATCATCTGGCTGTGAGCTGCAGCTGCTCTTTCTGCCTGTGTTGGACGAAGCTGTGGATAAAGTATCCATGTAGTTAATGTTTCACCATCATAAACTAATGTGACGCAGCCTGAATCAAAACAACCAAAGCACAGCCTCGGTAGTAGCCAGTTATTGGTTAATAACACTGCTGTATATAGAGAGCTAGAATAACGAGCTCCATTAACTAACTCTGCTATCTATCCAGCTACAGCTGGGGGTGAACCCACTCACTCTGGCCACAACCAGTTGCGTTCTTCTGCATAATACATCACACTATAATAACAAAGGTCTGCTTTCCTCTATGGATCAGAGGGAATGCCAAGGTCATTTGAAAGTACTGTATAAAAATTCAAAGCGCCTTTAGCAATGCTCGTGGTACGACTGTAGGACCGGAAAAGTCATCTCTGCAATCAGTTTGGTCCAGATGAAAATACTTTAGCACGTTGTTCCCAGAGGTTTAATCGTGATGGGGATACCCTGACTTTTAACACCACTACGAGGTTCTTATTTGTGTTTCAAAGTGAAATATCATCACAACTGAATTGATTTGTATGAAATTGTTATCAGAGGTATCCAGTTCCACTACGTGTAACAATTGTGATTAACAGATCACAATAATAATTAATAATTGTGATGAACAGATTGTTTTTGCCATCATCAGGTTAAAATACTTTAGTTCATTGCCAAATAGCTGCAGAAATAATGACATTCTCATGTGCTTCAGGTGCACTTTGTGTTCAGCTAGCAAATGGTGATTATTTATTATCATTTAGCCAAATTACAACCTCACAGATATCAGTATATTGAGGAATTGAGATGTATCTCTACATGATGAAGACACAGTTTGGGTTTGCATTGTAGTTTTTGCCAGTGTTATAATGTAGAAATTTTAGTATTTTAGCTTTAAGTATTCACCAAGTCAACTCAAAAACAAAAACAAAGTGTTTACCACACTGATATTTTGACAACATTTAAAATATCCTTATCCTTCATCTCTTTGACCCAATTGAGGGTTGGTGTCACTTCATCTAAAGATTGATCTCAACACTGTCAGTACAGCCTCTTTCTACTTTGTATACGATAAACAACCCAACAGGTGCAAACAAACCTGAGAATAGCTTTCTTCTCTCCTCTGACACCAGATAACAGGCCACCACCCTCACTCACTTCCAACAGTGGAGCCCCAAATTTCTTAAGCGTACGTTGCCATCATTACAATCTCAAGGGAGCAAACAACACCACAGTTTTGTTTGAGTTTGCTTTTGTTCTCATTGGAGGAGGTCAACCAGACTAAAACTATCTGCTGCAGCCTTTAAACACCAGCTTTATCTTCATTGAAATTACAAACAACAAACCGATAAGGGCACATTTTGCTAACAGAACAGCACCATTGATTGTCTGCTTTGCTCACATCTAAAATGTTAATCAGTACCCCGAGAGAGCAGAGTTGGTCTTTAGAGGAATGCGCAACAGTGAGCTGATCAAGATTCTTCACAGTTTCCCTAGATGCTGGTGTTTTTCTAATGTGCTGAATAGATAACTGAGTGGTTTCTCGTTTGGGGAACTACACAGTTGAAGAGTTTTTTTTTTTATTGTACCACCATTTCAAAAAAGTGACACCTACTCTTACAAAATGACTCATAACAGAAAGAAAAAGGACGGGGCAAGCTGTGTTTTATAAGATAGAGTTCAAAAATACAGCCTGAAGATTTCTAAGATACCAGAAGTAAACAGCTATTATTTAATTATTCCAAATACAAAGGCCTCTGTCCCATACATATGCATCTGTAGTAAAAATGAGAGTTGTGACCCTTAACATAAATTATGGTACTT
Source organism: Sandelia bainsii (assembly GCA_032362345.1). NCBI lineage: Eukaryota > Metazoa > Chordata > Actinopteri > Anabantiformes > Anabantidae > Sandelia > Sandelia bainsii. Next base: position 3,906,079 of record JAUMHL010000015.1, read on the forward strand.
GTGTGGCACTAATGTGGGTGTGCAAATTGGTTCCTGTGATTCCTCTGTAGTGGATTTCTCCCTGTTTCTCTTGCTCTTAGTTTATAAAAGAAGGAAAGATACTGGACCCTTCTTTCCACCTGTAAGTAGAGTATAACCAGGAACTGATCACAACAATATCAAGAGCATTCTTAAAGTTTTTGTACATGTCTTTAACAAGTTTTGAGTGCAAATAACAATTGTTCTCATTCTGTAACTTACTTGGTTTATGAAACACATTAAAGTGGCCATCGCAGCTTTTCAGTGGAAACATTTAAATGTCTTGTTTGGGCCGTCAAAAAACTGTCAATTTTTTTGCATTTTTGGTTAATAACAACAATGAAAGTCTGAAGCTGTACCTGAGCTAAGTGTTATCATCATCATCATCATGCGAATATATTCATAACAACAGTCTGTCCATCCCATTCTCATATTTCATGAACAACTTGGGAGTATTTATTTTGGTGGCACAAGGTCCCTGTGACCTAATGTCAGTCTTGTTTATTTATCCCATTCCTATTACATATCACAAGAAAGCCATGAGGGAATTTCAGCTTCAAAGGTCAAGGTTACAACCATCCACTTGGATTCATGCATCATTAGAATATGAGTCTCAACAGACATGCAAATAAACTTCATTGTTTGTCAGAGGTGCTCAACCACGATGCTGTAATTATAGTTTCTAACTAGCATTTAAATAGCAGTACAGCTGAGGCTGATGGGAACGTCATCAGTGTTTTAGGTTTTTGGTCATGAAATAAAGTAGTGGACTAAATTAAATTTTGACCTGTTAATAGCTTTGGGAAAGACAACAGAAGGTTAAGTGAGAACCAGAGTTATTGCAATTTATCCTGAGAGGGGCGTCGATGTCTGGACCTAATTTCATGGCAGTTCACTTAAAAGGGTTTGAGGCTTTTCACTCAAAACCATAACTGCGTCATGGTGGCACTTAAGTCAGGAGATCACAATTGAATCACAATACAAAATTCAATGGCAATCTTATATTTTTTCAGATATTTCAGTCTGGAAGTGGTGAACCAATCAATTGATAGCGTTGCCATACTGAGGGCCATGTCCCCATTGGTTAAAAATGACTAATACTAATACAGACATCAGCAAATTAATTCTCCAAATTTTGTAATTGACTATTTATAATCGACTAATCAACTACTTTGTTTTTGCTTAAACTATAAACATTTCAACTATCATAGTTCTCTATGTTTTCATATAAAGCAGGAAACCCTGAGTGATAAAGCCATCCATCTCTGCGTCCCTCTGCTGTGTGAAGCTGAGATACAGATGGCTTCTTTCTGCTTGTTGCTCCTGAAATTCATCCTTCTTATAATCTGTACATTAATCACAATCATAAACGGCAGGTGAACAGTGGGCTCCAGTAACTGTGCAACAGTGTACATGTTTGGAGGTGACCGGGGAGGAGGAGCTGGGATTTTCTTGTTTGTGCAGGGGAGCATACTGCATAACTAGAGCCAAGTCTTACTGGAATAATTACCAAAACTCCTGTGGTTTGGTTACCAGGACAGAAAAAGAGAGGATTCTTTATGGTGCAACCGGGACATAATAGTTAGAGGGGAGTAAACAACATTGCAAGGGGGGAAATTTGCCACTGAGGAGGCTGTGGTCCATGTGCACGTCTGAATGATGATTAACTGTAATTACCTAAGCAATACCTGGACTGCATGCCAGGAGGCAGCCTAAGATTAATGGTTCTCTGCTGAAAACGGAAAAAAGCTCACATTTCTGAGGTAATGATTCGTTCTGGTACTAAGGCATCTTCACATGGTGCGCCCAGGCCCCCAGGGAGGTTCATTACAACGGGAGGAATAGATGGATCCTCTGCAGCATTTTCAAACAGGGAATGCAAGCGAGAGGAAGTCTTAAATCGTCCCAGACATCCTGGTTGCTACACAAACTCTATAGCCAGAAGTAAGATAAACAGCCTCCTCAGTACTTCTTAAATGGGGGGTAAACATTACACAGCAACCTGCCTTGTTTGCCTTGTCTCATTCGTACAGAAGGTGTACAATAAAGCTTAGTGTGGTGCAAACTGGTTAAGTAATGACAGTAAATTTGACTTGACTGATGCTTTGAAGAGCGAATCACAAAAATCTGCAGTGAATTTTTGTTCCTTACTCATTCATAAACACCAGTTCTCTGGCTTTAACGGAGCAGACCTGACACTCACAATTATCTGTATTAAAGGAAGCAGGTTTCGTTTGAAAAAGAAACAGCACAGTTTGGTAAAGCCTGGGAGGCAAAGTTTTTTATTACAAGTGTCTCCTGTTATAAATCACTGTCCAAGAAATAACCCGCAGATTAATGGTGACATTTTTTTGTTTGGCGTTGTAGAGGTTAATCTATAGTTTACAAAAAATGAATGACAAAAAAACGGAAGAAAGCCATTGGACAATGTGTGAAAGGCTCATGTGAGATTTAGTATTAAGAGTTCTGCAGGAATGAGGTCTGGTAATGAATGGAAGTGGGCATCAATTATTGGAAGTCAAACTCCTTGAGGCAACAATGAGACGATTTACAGGTTGTGACATTTTTCATGCCCTTGAACATGTTACCTCCAGATATGAGGGTCGATAACAGGATGAAATACAACCAAACTCCAGGTTTTAATGATTATAATGCACACAGGCCACATATTTCTTACCCATTAAGTCACGTAAATACGTGAAGGAAACTCAAGCTGAGGCTTGACCAGCTTTACAGTATTACATTATGTGTGTTATGTGGTTCCTTGAAAACCCAAAGGCCTTTTTGTTTGCATGTTTCTAATCATGTTAATGACATTTTGCTCCAATACAGGCTGCTTCTCAATCAATCACAGTAACAAAGACGAAAATGAAAGGTGACAAGGATCAGAATTTGTCCTTGTGCACATCTGAAGGAGACGAAATAGATGTGAGATTCAACCTTTAAACTGCCATATATCAGGGAAGACAACAAAGGGACTATATGCCATTATCCTCCCTGTCTAATAATGGTTTATGTTCACACACAGACTCTTTGTGTGAACATAAACCTGCACATATATGCATCAAAACTGTGCACTTGAATAGATTATTAAAATGAAAAGAAACCAGGGTTTAAAATATGTGCAGAAACATAAAAAGAGACCATACCATTTTTATTTGTATTAACCCATTAACTGGAGCTATTGTGATCTTTATGACCATTGTTTAAAGAAATCTGTAGTGGAGTTGTTTCAGTTCTCCTTCTCAGGCAGCCACTGGCAAAAACTAAAGGATAGATTTATAGGAAGGACAGTATATTCTAATTTTCTTGTCAAAAAATGCTGATGCTAATTAAGTGATCCTTATAACAAGTTATTTCCTGTATGACTGAAGCCTGATTTAGCATGTTTTACTAACAGCTGACCAACAAAGTTATGCAACAGACCTCATTCACTGGGTCTGACAATGTTATTTTATTAATCTGATGTTTTATATAGAGTTGAAGGAGTAAAATAACAGTGACTGACAAGCTTTACCATGTTTTCCCTTTGCTGTGCAGAATTTTACTTACTTACCACAAGTTACAAACCTGTGATAGGAGGACATTATAATCCTTAATAATGCCATCATATAGCAGCTACTAATACCATGAGGTTTTTATGCCTCCGAACCAGAGACAACTGTGGCTGGACAAATTGTTTTGGGGGTGTCTGTTAGTACATTAGTCCCATTCTTGTGAACACAATATAAGAACAACTTGAGGGAATTATTTCAAATTTGGCACAAATGTCCACTTAGACTCAAGTAAAAACTTAGAATATGAGTCTGGGTGTGGTAATTCTAGTTTAGGGGACTTTCTCTTACGTGATTTGAGGCTCTGAGTGTGTTATATGTTTCGTACAATATGTCTTATTGTGACTGAATCTGACATTGTTCTGCTGGAAATAAGTCCTGAACAAATACACTATGTAATTCACTTTGAGCTGCAAACATTACTGAGCTATTTTACAGTAAAATTATATATTTGTGAGCTGATTTTAAAAGTTAACTGTGTTCAGTAGGAACCAATGAGCTTGAAGCAGAGTCCCAGGCGAGGTAGTAAAGTTGGAAAGAGACGGACTAACAGATCTATGGGATCTGTTGATAACAGATTGGTAACAAAGATCTCAAATGTCAACCATCCCTTCAGCCCATAGTTATTCACTACAGTGAAATGAATGAAAACAAGTCACATTCAAACATTTACTAAGCATTTAAATAGAGCCTGCACATAAGCACAAGAATGCTAAAACATAATGAATGTGCAATAACATGCACAAACACTGATTTTGTCCTGTGACGGATCCAAATCATCAAATAAAAACTTCTTTGTGCAGCAGCATGAAAGACTGTGGGCTTTTAATCTGCAGTAGGTCTCTGTTTAACAGCAGATTATCAGCAATGAGTTTGTCAAGGGTAGACAAAAGACGCTTCTCCTGCTCATTTCTTAGCAATGCATACTCCACAAGCAGGAATGACAGAGTGGACAAAAGATTAGACATTAATTTATCTTCCCTATATGACCCTGATGCAAATGAGGAAAATGAAATCAAGCAATCAATTCCCTAATTGGGTTTGTGCTATTTTAACTTGTTAAGGGGGCCAGTGTGTAGATTAAAGGGAAGGTCAATTTCTCATTGTGACAATTACTGTATTCATTTCACAGTGTAAAAAAGGAATCCAGTTGGGAAGAGCCTGGAGGACCAGATGCTTCCCCATTGTGTGAGTCGACCATCACAACATCATGTTGATCTCAATTATCTTGCTTCTTATAAACAGCTGACAAAACAGTTTGGTTCAAAATTATAAATGTACAGTATTTATATTTTGATTTGTAGACTATATAGGTCACTTTCCTAATTAATGGTCATCTTTCAAAATTATTCAACTGCTTCATTATCTGGGAAAATTCAGGATATTCCTTATAAAAAGCAAGTTAAATGACGTCTCACCTGAAAACCTTATGAAACTATTTGAAACCAAGATTTGAACACAAAACTCAGCCAATCTTCTTCACAACTGTGTGGGTGTGTTGTAATCATATCTCACTTGACAGCATCAGGTAACAACCCAACTGTCATCAGAGTTTGATTGAAACATTGTTAAATCATGAATGTTGCACAGAAACACTTGACTCTCTTTAAACCACTGAGAAAAGCGCTAACAAGACAGTTTAGGCAGAAATTTTTTGTTGTGGAACATCAAAAACATTTCTAACTTTGTAGGGGCCACTCTGAAAATACATTTTCAGGGACTTTAACCTGAAAAGTCAGTGTCCCTGGCAAATGTGTTTGAAATAAAACTTCTGCATTTTGCTCCAAAATCCACACAGTGACGTGTTTGAAGTGTCATTCCTTTAAAGAAGAAGAGAAAACAACAGCAGCCCTGCTGGGAAGGTTATGAGGTTCGAGCTGAGGCCTGTGGGCTGAGCAGCTGCAGACTTGCAGTGGAGCATTTACTTTGGCTGCCTGATAAACAAATGAGACTGTTGATATACAGTGTGACTCAGCTACTCCCTCATGTCACATCAATAGTTTATTTATGAGCAAAGAGAAACCACAGAATTAGAATAAGAATGAGATTATGAGTCTCTGCACTAAACCAAATACATAAAATACTGTGAACTTCTCTTGAGGAGGAGTGAGGAGGATTTTTGCTACATAGTCATATATGACAAAACAAAGAGTGGGAGAGCAACACATCAAGTCTAATGGTTAATCTCAGTTACTATGTTTTCTTGTCCTTTTCCTCCTGTTGATAAGGAGACAGAGAAAGAGAAAAATCTATTAAAAGCTCTACAACCTAAGCAGCCTTTTAGCAAGATGCACTTAATCCTCCTGGTGTTTGCTTTAGTTAAGTGAGGAATCAGGGTTTGTTCAGGATGTTGGTTCCAGCCAGTCTGTGAACTCTAACCTCTTATCGGCCTTTATCCGCTTTTGAACAGGTTTCTAGTGGGGCAAAGCTCAGTGGACCACTACGTCTAAATGTAGGGCCATTTTGCAAGTTTGTAACGTATCAATCGCATGTCCCAGTGCTGCCTATAGGTTCAACCAGAGTTCATATTATTAGTATTACAGACCTTCCGTGCTCTCAGATTACACACAGATCAAAAGGGCTTTGTGAGGTATGCCACCATCAGCCAATTAATGCTCACGAGTACAGCTGCTTTGCCTGTAAGGTCAAGACTAAGCACTTTTCACAGCTAAAGGCTGCTCCAACCTTTTAGGTAATTATTCAGCTCTTTGGGAAGGTTTTGTAATTCACACTCCAAACATTGCATAACAGGAGTCCCAGAAGTGACCTTGAACTGCTTGAGCCAAATAAAAACACTGCTGAGTTTTAAGAGAGTGAGATCTACACAAATCCCACAATAACAGTTAGGAGACACAGTCAGGGAGATTGAACTGAGGTCTTTTAAGCTTAGAAAAATCTGACCTCAGATAAAATCTCAGGGACAATAGTTATTTTTCAGGCATTTAACTGGCGCTGAAACTCAGGCTGCCCTAAGAAGTGTGGAGGGTTTCTCACTCAAGCACTCTGAAAACAATGCACTGCCGCTGCCAAAATTACTGTTTAAATCAAGGAGCAGTGAAAAACGACTTCTGCGCATCTTCAAGTCACTGCTTCCTCTGACCTCAGTGATACCCCAAATTATGGCAGCTTCTTAGTTTTAACCAGGCCTACCTATACTGTTACACCTACACCCAGTCTTTAGACTTGTGCTGCATTTATTCAATATGTATGGCATGACGTTAACACACTCAAGAGTTTAGGCTTTAGTTGCTCCTGGCCCGACTTATTTTAAAACTGCTGCTATAGTGCTACTGAAAGGCACTTTTACAGTTTATGTCCAAACATCAGAAGTCTAACACATTCTCCAGCAGACAGCGCATTTCAGAGTTTATACATATACCTAACTATTGAACTGAACCATTAGACACCCAACACATAAAACAAACCCAAAACTCCAGCAATCACATTATAAAACAGATTCAGAATTAAACATGGCACGTTAAATGTGCCAGTAGCATAACTACTCAATCACAGCCTTTAAAATGAAAGCAGAACAGTTAGTTGCCCTAGAGATAAGGGATTAAGACAATGCTGCCACCTAGTGATGACTGAAAATCAACAGAAAACTGTTCATTTTAAAAACATTGAAATTCAACAAAGTAAAATCAAGTGTTAACACAATCTTTAAACAGATTAGATCGCAGATAATCCCTGGCAAAATTATATTGCAACAGAATGCTCATAGGTCCATGCTCATGTTAACTGTCTATTTATGTGACATGAATTATTACTATAATACAGTAGTACTTTGTAGTTTCCTCCTGTAGCTATACAACAGTGGTGGGGCCATCAGACTGCAAATACTTCCACAAATGCAACAGAAGGTAAACTACAACCACTCACTTTTCCTGCAGCTAAACCTCCACAAGAACCAAAACAGCCCATGTTGGTACCACCACTGTGTCACGTCTCAGAGGAAACACAGCATTGTCTTCTCTTTTTACATTTCCTACACATTAAAAATGTCCCAGTCTACAGGTGAATTTGTCCCTGTCGATGTTCTTGTGCTCTGGTACGTGTTTGTAGGTGCAGTCCTGCCTCGTGCAGCCTGTGGTCCTCCAGAAAAAGCACTCTTTCTTGTATGGGCTACAACAACAGGAAAAACAGTCACTTTGAGAGTAAATTATAGGGACGTACGTTTAGTGTAGATATAAACTGTAAAGCTAATTTTACTTTAGTTTATTTTTGCTGTCAAGGTCAGGAAGCCTGAGTAGACAGTTTATTTTCATCTCCCAATAATAAGCAAAATACAAATTGTAATACTATTTCTAGTACATGTTACATCTATAGATTTTTAAAAATATTTTTATACTTCATCCTATGTTCTTACCCGAATCCAGTGTGGTTTTTACTGGGGTATCGCACTGACAAAGGAGCCCCCTCGACCACCAGTCCCTGAAGAGGAAACAGACAGTTAACATCTGCAGAACAGCTGTTTACTTGAACATATTAATGTAAAACTCCTGCCTCACAATGTGAACATTTGCTTCACTGATTAGCTCCTATGTCTTGTTTGTATAACATTTAAAAACAGACCAATGTGACAGTTTTAAAAAAGTTCTGACTGACCAAAAGTTATTAAATTTACTACAGAAATGTAAATATTTCCATTTGCGTCTAATAAACTAATCACAGTTATTTATTCTGCAACAATTCAAGCAGCTGGAGAAAAAGAGTTAAGTAGTCGTACTGTAGTAAAACAAGTAAAACTTTACTTTCACTAACTTTAAATTACATCTTTTTAAACAAAATATTTCTTGCATGAAATGCTATAAATGAATTTGTGTTGTATTTCTGAGCATCTATTCAGTGCAACACATTTGTATTGTCCAGATGAAGCAACTGATCAGATTTGTGACAGAGTTGATTTGTACAACAGGAAAATAATCTTACAGAGGCGGACAAAGCATTAAACCTCTCCTGAGTGAAACACCTGCAGTTGTCATTGTTGTAATAACACAATCTAATAATTTTCTCCAGCTTCCTGCTCAACTGAAAATTCTACAACCTGCCAAATTGTGAAAACAAACAAACTATTCTGGTTTAGTTTTTGTGTTTGCACTTCTTAAGGGGATTGTTATTCTAGGGTGCATGGAGTGGCTATAAAAAGTTTTATTTTTTATGTCAAAGTTTTATTTTTTAAATCATGATTGATTTAATTTGGATTTTGACAACAATTACCAAAAAATACTGTCACATCAAAGTGAATCAAGATCTCTATAAAGTAATCTAAATTAAATAATACATATATAATAAATATAAATGTTCAAAAATAAAGTAACTCCTACAAATCATCACTGGTGAAGCCAATTGGTTTAAGATGTCATACAATTAGTTAAATGAAGATCACCTGAGTGCAGTGAATGTGTTTTAAATGACTGTAGTATAAATACACCTGTATCTGGAAAGTCCTGTTAGAAACTGTACCATGGCCACAAACCATGGACGTCTGATCTTGTGTGAAATCAAAATGTTTCTGCTAATCTGATAATGTGATATGCAACATAGAGACCTACATGAAAACCATGTCTTCTTAAAAACGAGTTAGATTATAGGAGACAAGAAAATATTTAATTCCAATCCTCCTGGATGTTAATCCCGTCCAAATGGGGCTTAAATAAGTAAACACGCATACATTGAAACTCTGGATGGCTCTGTCGCAGTCTTCCTTTTTCGTGTAGTTCACAAAGGCACATTGGTGTTCCAGCAGCATCTTGATGCCGAAGACTACCCCAACCCTGAAAGAGGAAAAGGCACAGTGTGAAAAACTGAAAATGAAGCTTTAACATCCCCGTCGGCCGCATGTTCACTTTGTGGCTTTGAGTCAGTAAGAGCGAATACACAAAACGCATCAACTCAGGAATGAATAACAAACGCAGGGTCGACACCTCACATTTCTGGAATTCAAAAAAACACAGCAAATAAAAATAATAATAAAACAAAAAAAAACAGTGGAAACAGCAGTAAACAAACAACCTTCACCACACCTTCATTAGTGAGAGTCTCCTTTATTCTGATGACAGATTTATATAACAAATATCCTGTATTAATCTTTATTATCTTGTGTATTTGCTGAGTAATATTTTCTTAACGGCTACTGCAACACTGGAATTTCCCTCTGGGATTAAAAAAAGTATCTATCCTGATTTGCATGGGCATAAATGATGTCAGTCTTGTACAATTCAAATACCCTGTGTGCCATCTTTAAGCTACAATTCTTGTAGCTTGGTTTTCAATATTTTTGTGAAATTGTAGTTTTTCCCCCATTGTGCATGCTGCAGTTTCCTTGTGCTCTTTAAATAACATCAATTGAACATCCACATCTTGTTCTTCTCTAATGATTTAAATGTAGGTCACTGGATAATTAGAGCCACCAAGTGTTGTGTGTGATGTGTCCAACTCTTAATAATCAAAGTAGTGGAGGGAACTGTACATTAATTCACTTTTTCTATTACTTATCTTAAGAATTGTATTAAAGAATCTAAATCAGAAGCTGAGACTGGACAATCCAGGAAGTCAAACTCCACCTGTTAAATATCAAAAACATGTTTGGCTTTTTCTTTAACATAATCTTTAATTATACAGCTTTGTTATTTTTACAGTTTCTCTGTCTCCTTGTTGCTGTAACTAAACGTAACTAGAGGCACGAAGGAGTTCGGACTGTGTTGCTTCACCTGCTGAAGAGCTCGTGGAGTGTTGCATAGGTGACAGCAGGAGCCAAGGACCCAACCCAAACGGAGAAAAGTTCACTTTATGCAAAACAGAAGACATAAAACAGCAATTTAAAATTGCGGTGGGTAAAAATCAGTAAATCATCCTCATCATAAACTCAAATAGGTGATTACTCCACATTTACCATCTACCTCTATGTTAACTGTGTGCGTCTGTGATTCCTAGTTTAACCTGTGCTGTCAGATGTCTTTAGGCACAAACAGATAATTTCTCTACCTGTGGAGCTTGTTTAGCTTGGTCACATTACTACAGGTTCCTAAAATCTTAATTATACTTTTATTAATGAAAAGTATTAAAGTTTGTCTTAAATTCAAATCGGACGGGTCTTAAATGTTACAGTGCTACAAGAATTTGTCTCATCTGCCAGACTGAAGGACATCTGGTGTATGAACATACACTCACACACTAAAATGTGTACGTAACACAATTCACCTCTAAACAGTGATTTCACTGGTTTCCAGGAAGCTTTTTTGTCAGGAGTGAAAATGTCTACTTTTATATATATTTTTCATATAATTCATAGTAATTGTTACTGTAAAGCTCATAGTATTGTCACAGAGAATAAATGTTATGTGTATCTTTATAAAAGCACTGGTATTTAAATTAGATAAAAATGCATGAAAAACAAAAAAGTCACTGAACTCACGGTTTCACTGAACTCCTTGACTGAGGTGTTGGTGACTGAGATTTCGATCTGTTTTGGCTGAAAACATCAGACTCTTTCACCTGCTGCGTCTTAGAGCGACTCGTTTGTTGGACAATCCACTCTCCCTCACTGTCGTGTTCTTCCTGCACCACGGGTTGGTCTGTGTTGCCTCTGCTGGCATCTGGAGAGAGCAAATAGTAAGATAATTCAGATACCAGGACATCACTGAAGTGACTGTCATCTTCACAATTTTGAGAAGGTTTGGTGACATTTACCTGCAGTATTTAAGTTACCAAACAGAGCTTCAACAGCTTCCTCTAAAGTGGCGTGTGTTTTCAAGGCCTCCAAGCTCTGCTCCCTGCTGAAGCCCATTTCCTAAAAAGGGAAATTTAAAAGACATCCTCCTTAACTGTGCTCTGTCTAAAGGGAAAGAAAATGGACTCTGCAACAGCAGACTTTGTATCCCTTTGGCATCTTTTGGTGTTTTACTGAATCTAATTATATTAATGTGCTCAGTCATTATGGAAAGTTAATTTTTTTGTAAATTTAACTCATTAAAACACTCTTTTTAAACATGTTTTCCTACCATGAGATGCAATGTCTGTGCTCGTTTCAGCTCTTGCTTGGCTTCAGCACTTGAACTGTCCAGTTTCAACACCTCCATGTAGATCAGTGAGGCCTCGTAGTATTTCTGGAGAAGTAAAGGAGGAATCACAGGCAGTAAAGTAAGGATTTAAAGGATACATTCACATTACAATTTGAATATTTTTCTTTTCTTATATGATCCTATATCAGATTCTTATCTGGACACTGGCTTTGTGACCGTTTCAGATTTGTTGGGACATTATGGGAAAGTACATCATAACAGCAGTTTTTGAATAAATTACATATAGAGTCGATATTTTCTTAGACTTGAAGTAATAAAGCACTTAAACCTTAATGAAGGCACTGGAAATGTTCAGTATTGCAGAGTTTATCCATGCTGAATTATATGCAATATTTAGAAAAAGTATAAATGAAAAATATTCTAAACATCTAGAAGCCTAAATAAACGGTGGCAGTGCAGTTTAAGCAGTGCTAATGGCATACAGGAGCAGTTTACCTTAAGCCCACAGAGAGCTTTTCCTTTCCTAAATAAACCTTTTATCCAGCCTGGCTCCATGCAGAGAGCAAGGTCAGCATCCCTGAGAGCGTTTTCATACTCTCGCATTCTTTCGTAACAGAGGGACCGATTTCCAAACAACCTAAAACAGAAAGTAAACATAATTAATTAATAGTTACTAATGCCGAGTGCTTTAATAAAGGCCAAAGTCAATGAAGCCCGTTTTCTTACTTATACTCCTTTGGGTTGAATTTAATGGCGTCAGTGAAGCATTTCACTGCCATCTCATACTGTCCAGAGGCAGCTAAGCGATTTCCCATAGCTGGAGGGAAGGAGGAAGTACTTTCACACGTTTGTTTTAGGTCAGAGTATCAAAGATTAACGGAATATATCACTCACCGGCAATCTCTCTGCTTCTCTTTGCATATTCTTCTGTAGTAGGATCCATTGTTTTCTGTTAAAGTTAGTGTTACATTAGTGTGAACATTCAGTTGTGAAGCGCTACAGGAAATTAGGAATTTGCATGTAGCTTTCTGTCAAAAAACATTTGCAGGTCCTACTAGTCACTAGTCGTGAAGGTATGGTATAAAATATAGATTTAATAGAATCTAAGAGTCAAATTAGTATGAGACGAGTACGGTTTGAGTTTCTAAGATGATAATATAAAACTTCAGCCAATTTGATTTAATTTGTTTTGCTTTGTTTGTTTATATATACCAGAAAACAAATAACTTAAACACCTTGTGTGATAATTTATCCGCCAAAAGTTTTTGAATTTTAACCCTTTATTCAAATTGAATGATGCATTTAAGGAGTACAAATGTTTTTAGTGTTCCCACCTCCTCGTTATTGGTTTCGTGTTTCTCTTCTTGTTTCTTTTGAGCGTCCAGTTTCTCCACATTCTTTTGCTTTTCCTCTTTGGGCTGCTGAATTTCTACTAATTTACTTTTTTCCTTTTTTCCTTCTTTTGCAGGCTTCAGGTTAAACATCTCCTCAGGCACCGAGTTAGCAGTAGAAGTATAGGAATTATTTAAATCCAACTCCTGTGGATGATAAGACAAGGTGGGGTTTTTACTATAACAAAAGGTCACGGGATTCCTAAAATCACAATGTTTAATCTCTCCTATGCTCCAACAACACTTAAGAAACACAAATAATTTCACTCTTTGTGATAAAAGAAAGGTACAATGAATTCTAAACAAACCTTTTGCTCCTCATCTTCTTTCTTATTAATTTTCACTACCGTTTCTTCTTTATTATTACCACCACTATCACCTCCTGCAGCTTCGGTTACATTTGGTGTTTTACTAGATTCAGTAGATTCATTTGTTTCTGCATTAGTTTCATAAATAGAGTTTTGCTTCTGATTTTCTGAGGAGTCAGACTTCCCTTGTTCTTCCTCCTAAAATAAAAAAAAAAACAATACAAGTAATCAAATTAAGACAACCTTAACAGGTACAGTGTTTGTTGTAATTCACAGTAAAAAGAGTAAAGCAACACTTACAGGTAAAATGTCTTTAACTGCATTTTCCTTTTCTAATCTTTTCTTTTCTTTCTTACGCTGCAACAAAAAGAATCTCTATATAAGCCACTATCTAAAGAAAAACACCAGCATTCAATTAAAATCATTTTTGTCAACACTGACCATTTTTTTACGCTTGTTCTTCTCAGTTTTCTCCTTAAGTCGTTCCTCTTCAGCAATTAATTCTTTTGCATGTTGATCAGCCTCCTAAAAAAAGGTTCAACATATTCACAAAGTAAATTAAAAACACAGTCTGAAAATCTAAACAATTTAATTTGCTAAATGTCACTTTTCTGTTTTGAAAATAATTATATTGTTCTTAAATTTATTCCTCACAAAGTACAAGTCAGTCAAAAGGTGGATAAATAAAGTGAAAGTGGTTTATCAAGTGCATCACCTCATCCGTGAGTTGTCTTATACGTGGATGTGGTTCTAAAGGCCTGTATGCAGCATTGGACTGATAAAAACCATCGTCGTCGTCATCATCTGAATACATGAGGTCATCTTGCAGACCGGTACCAAAGGTCCTTAAAAAATCGTAACCTGCAGGAAATTAACAAAAAGGAGTCACTGATTTACTCTAATGTTTTCATTTCAAAAGAACACATATGAACTGAAATAGATTTTTAATTGATGTACAAATATTTGTGACTTTTCACATTATTTTCCAGGAAATAATTTAAATGTCCTTATATTTAAATGAAATCATGTCTCCCGTCTCTGTGACAGCATGTTTTAAGGCCGTTTTGATTAACTGTAAACACTTTCAGATTAGCTCAGACAACACTTCTGTCTCCTGATCAAACAAACTAGGGTCTAGTATTCAGAACTTCTCTCAATGAAGTGACAGGTTAGCTCCCATCTTGTTCCTGTTAACTAGTCCTTCCTCAATCTGCATCCTCATCATCATGCTTATGTAGTCACGTGAAACGTCACCAGCTCACAGCCCAAGTACTGGTCAGACTCTAAGTCCACATCTAACAACATACGGATGAAATAACTGTTTCATTCAGGACACTTTGGGAGTTGATTTGTGTAGATTTTGTGGCAGACAGAAGCAATGGCAGTGAGTTAGAGCCATGCTCCACGCTTTTATATTTTTTGTCCTGTAACTGCTATTATGTTATTTAATTTTCAAGCACTTCAATTTCAAATAAGTGGACAGCTAATCCAGCTAATCTAATCCAAATAATGTTTAATTAAAATTAGCTAAGAGCTGGCAGCTGGCAGAGAAGACTGAACCATCATCGTCATCTTGACTTGACCAAAAGTCAAACACCAAAGTATGTAAGCTGAACTTGACATACTCTGTATTGAGAATGTAGTGTACTTGTAATCAAAGTCTACCAGTAACCCATTGCAAATAGCAATTAGAAAAAAAAGGAGGAGCAGTAAAATAAAATTAAACATGATGCAATCTGTAGTCTTCTCAGCACAGGAAGAAAGTCATAGCCTTCCTCATATTTTGTCTTTATACTTCACTCCTGTTCTGCTACCAACCTCTGACAATATGCAAAAATCTGTAATGGCAAGAGAAGAGAGGGCTAAAGAGGGACTATTGTGACCAGTGACCATAATTAGCATCTTCTGTATGTATGAGCTGTTTGGTGGAAGCTTTACTGTACATGACAAGCCCATAAAAACAACAAGCCCAACAGATTCCACATCAGAAGACCTGTCTACTTGGTGGGTAATCAATCTGAGTTCATAGGCAACTACTGGCAACACGACCTCTGCCTGCTGCAAATAAAGTAAAAAAAATATATAACAGAAAAGGGGTATTAACAGGATAATTAAGGAACAAGGAAGCAGTATTTTAGCATCAGAAAACTAGCTTGTTTTTCCCTTCACAGGTTTTAAATCCACGGATTCTGGTTAGTGTTTAAGTCTTTTCTTCACCTTCAACTTGAAATTTTAACAGCCAGTTCAGGAAATATCTTACCAAAGACATCCAGGAAGGGGCGCGGATGAAGACGTCTATGTATTAAGTCTACAAAAGATTCCTGAGGGGAAAAAAAAGATCAACAACTTAAAATACATTCATCAGTGTAGAAACAGTAAGTTGATCCCTGAACCAACAGAAAATTAATCAGCAACTATTTTCATCATCAAGTATTTTAAGCAAAGCTACGATGTGGATTTTTGAGTTGACAGTTTGACTGTGTCACTTGTGAAAATGTACTGGTATTTTATAGACAAATATCTGACGATATCAGACACTTACTGATTACAGCTTCTGAAATATGACAATGCTTTTCTTTGTCATAAATGATAATTAACATGACGATAAACTGAATATATTTGGACTTTGTATTGTTGACAGGACAAAACAAGATGCCAACTTGGGCTGTGGAGAATTGTACTGAATATTTCCCCACTTTAATTGCTGTTTACATAGGAAAGATTCATGATTTGAATCTCTTTATTTTCTTGATCAGACAAAAGACATTTGAAGATAGCATTCTTGGGCTGTGAAAAACCCGGGACTGACATTGTCACAGTTTTCTTGAAGTTTTTATATAAAAATAATAATTGAAGAATAACAGGAGTTTGATCGATAATTTAAAAAGAAACTGTTGGCTGAAGGTATGAACAAATTATTTTAAATTACTTTATATGATATTTTTTACTTTCTAAAGGCTGCATAAGAATAAATGTTACACTCTTACTTGACTGTAAAAGTTAAAATAAACTGCCACAGCTACTGTTCATACCTGACAACTACAGTAAGAGGTTGAATAATACCCAAACCCAATAGTCAAGTAAAAATGCAAGTTGCCAGAAGCAGTACTCCACCAGAAGTATAAGTAACACAAAGTATAAGTAGACCACTGGGAAACTGATTTCTCTGGGCTTCAAGTTGACTTAATAACTGATAAAGTAGAAATATTCAAAAATCTACTTAAGTACAGCACATGAGTAAATGTACTTAGTTACTTACCACCTCATACAACAATGGCGACTTATATTTAAAAAGATTATTGGCGTAACACCAACAGCAACGTTATATGTAGAAAGACCAGCTCCTGGCTCAACAGTAATAACACAATGAAGTTTCCTGTGGTCGAATCATACTCACGTGTGTGGAGCTTTCTCGAATCCTAGACACAGGTGTGCCACCTGAAAGGTAGAGACAAAGTGTTCTTGAAATATATACGACACGTGATTTTACCAAACAAATGAATTTAACGTTACGAAGCTAAAGCTAAAGATGACACAATTACATTAGTACCGCGTTGGTGCTGAAAACGTCACATTAGCTAAGTACCTAGCGTATGCTAACTGAAACAGGTCAACTTCTCAATAAATGAAACGGGCAGTGAAATAAGCTACCAAACACATACATTACAAACATTTATCTTACGTTTAACAATATCCTTCTTTCTTGGCATAGTGCTAGCTTATCTATACAGGTGTCCCGTGGATATGTTAAATATTCGTGTCTTGTTGAAGGCAAATGTAGCAGCACTGCGATGTTTTCTTCTCGTTTCCTTGTATGAAGCAGCAACTTCTGCAGCCCTGGGTTCAACCTCACAGGCTTTCCCCGCCCCCTCTTAGCTGCACCAATCAGAGTGCGCTTTGTTGTTCTTTGGGGTCTGATTTGATGATGCGCTTGCCAATGAAGGGAAGTGGGCGGGGTTTGGATTCAGCGTTCTGCCTGAATGGAAACTAATGGCAACAAGCGCCTGCACTGGCTATATCTAATTAAATAAATATGAAAAGGTTTGGATTTGATATTTAATATTCTTGTGTTTTGTGTGTGAAATTAGTTAAAGGAACTATTAGCCTGTGTAGCATATACAACAAAATATCCTTCACATTCAACATTTTAAAAAGAAAAAGACTGAGAAAGAATCCGGTTTCAAGATACAATGCTGCATTACCTACCAGCAAAAGTGATAAATATATATCATATTTTATATTATAATATGTGCACTCTTGTAGTGGAACTAAACAATCTGTGGTGAACAAAATGTGAATGTTCACCTCTGTCTAAGACACTGGTAGCCTCTCTTCTGCTGTGTTTCAGTTTCTTATTATTTGCTAAGCTTGAAAAGCATTTCCTGAGAAATGAACATATCATTATCACATAAGAGCAGAATTACATTCGAGATTACATCTAGTCAAAAATATATGTACAAATATGTCACTAAACTCCCAGACTTAAACGTAATAGAAATATCTGTAGATACACAATGAAAATGAAATATGATGATGAAATATTTACACTACATATTTATTAAAATATTAAGCATACTCACAGATTTTTCTCGAACATATGTTCTCATGATCTAGTTTGTATTTAGTTTAAGTAATTAGAATAGGTCATTACCAGCTAATTGTATTAGAATACAGCTTTATTTGAAATATGCTTAATGTGAACAAATGTAAAGTAAAATAATAAATAATAAATGACTTAAAATTATGGGAAGCGTTTCCTCTACAAGACACTGACACAAATTAGAATGCGGGATTATCCTTAGCTGACATTGTACTTTTTGTGTTGCAATTTCCCTAATAAATTTGCAACAACTCAGATTCCTAAAACCAAGTGATATGTGTTGAACCTGGGGCTGTGACACCACTTACTTCCATTAACCTCACATTTACATCTGCCAATGGGATAACGTAGTTTAACATCAGCCAGCACAAGCTATTATTTTTTCCTTTATTAACCTTACTGTTATGACTTTTTGGTTCTGATTTTGAACACCAATTTGTATCAAATGTTTATAGATGATTTTGTCCACCCTACCACTGTATTTATATAAAAATACCTCTTAATGTAATGCACTCCAGTACGACTCCACCACCCACAATGACTTTGATAATAAACATAATGTAGAATTATCACCTTCCTGGCAGTTTCAACTTAAAACTGGAGAAATTATAACCTTGTAAAAGTAGAGTTCATGTCAGCGCTGTGGTATTGGGTTGTATTAGACTGTACAGGTGTACCTATTAAATTGGCCAGTGAGTGTGTGTTTCTCTTTTGGGTCCATCTCAACAAAAAACCAATTCATGAAAGGGCCCTGGAAACTGTGTCAAAGCCTCAGAAGTGACTCTGAGGAATTTGTGATTGGATTTGTTAGAGATAATCTATTAGAGCTGTGGACGGTGTAAATTCCCAGAAGAGTTCTACTTTTTTTTACACTATGGAGTGATCATCTGTTCAATACACGATCTGTGACGTTCAATTCAAAATATTTCTCGCGCGAATTCATTTCTTAGCAACGATCCTTGGAAACGCTCTTATTATGGAAACAACAACCATAACCATGGAGCCTCCAGAGGTAATTTGTCTTACTTTGACTTAAATGTTGGCATAGAATTGATGTAATGCAGCATTTATGTCATACTCTTTCACAGAGTTTGACCTAAGTTTACCCAGCGTTGGTCATTGTCATTAGCTAGCTAGCGTTAAGTGCTAACTGTTTTGCTAGTTTGTTGGCTAGTTAGCTAATTTTTCGGTTGACTAGCTGACATTTAGCAGCCTTTAACGTTTGTTTCCATTGTTAGTTGCTGGCAATAAACATCAGCAGTAGTTTCAAAGTTGCAGTGTAACGTTAATGATATGAAGATAATACAGTGTAACGTTAGCCATGTGTCTCTCAACAAGCTAGCTAATTTACAGTAACGCGTTGCCCGTTAGCTAAAATTTTATTGTGCTCGTTAACTAACGTTAAGTGTTGCACCATATGTAAAATAATATAGTTACATTCTCATGACGAAAGTTAAATAGTAAAAACTGCAACCGCTGCTACTAAGAAGGTTGACGTGAAACGGTTTGATCATGGACATTATATATTTAATGTGTGGCCAGGTTAATCCGCAATTTTTGAGTCGGCTCATCAATCCCCACCAGATTTGTAATCTTTACTGATACAGCACAGGTGCTTTCGTTAAACCTTATTTTACCGGTGTTAAGGATAGTGCTGTGAAAACTTTGCTGTGGCTGACAGCTGACAGGGAGAAAGACAAGGTGAAAGTAGAGACTCTCTCAGCCTGGTCAACGGGGCTCATCAGATGTAATTCTACCCAGTTCATGCATAGGCACAATAAACCTCTATAATAAGGCTTTACGGCTTAAAAAAAAATAGCTTCCTCATGTTTTGTTGTAAGCATTTCAAATAATTTTTGTTTTCATCTGGACATTTTCTCACTTGATGCATAACCTTTAGTTTTTTAGTGAACTACTATTGTTTCTTTCTAGATTTCCTGTGTTTTGTTTGATAAATTTAAAACCGTATTTATTTCCATCTGTCCCTTCTCCCACCACAACCTCCTGTTATTTGATTAATGTCACGCAGTATAACCAGAAGAGCTGTTATGGCCTGTTTTTAATTAGTTGTCTCACAGCTGTTCAATAAAACCATAGCATAGGGTGAGGAAATAGGTGACAGGTGGGATCTGGAAATGCTGGTGATATTTTTATCTCACTATCCAGGGTTACAGCCCATTGCTTTGAAAACGTTGGCCAAGTTGACAGTAACATTGTACAGAAAAAATGCATGCAAATTTATGTTAATGTTGGATTACACCCACTGCATGCCCATTCCATCATTTCTGACTGAAATCATGCAGTATAGACTATTTTGTCAGATTTTATTTTTTCTGTTTTCTAGCATGTTTAACAGTTTTGGCAGTTGTCAATCACTTTGATGACACAGTAACATGTCTAAATAGATCAATGGATGGATAAAGTATTTCATTATTATTCCAAAATAATGTGCAACAACTAAAATACAATCAATAAAAGTCAAAAGTATAGACTAAAAGTAGAATCAAAAACTCCAAAATATTTGAATATACACTTTACAAAGACAGTGCCTAATATTAAAATACATAGTGTAAGTGAAATAGGAAATACTATATTATATAAATGTACAAAGTGGCGATAGCGGGAGTGAAGTCCTGTAGTGTTCCTTGTTATAAAGCAGCTGATGAAGTTTCTTGCTGAATGTGTTCTGCTGTTGAACTTGCAGGCTGTGGAGGGTGAGGGAGGCCTTTGGTGAACAATTTTGCAGCAGGCTCCCTTCCACAAACAGAAACTCCAGAAAAACTATAGTTGTTACCAGCAGTTGCTGTTTTAAGTCTCCATAGATACAGTTCAGTTGTGTTGTGTTTACACAGCAGTGTTAACTGGAATTAAAGATGGTTAAAGTGAGTTACTTTGTTTGCTGATTTGATTCACAGAGGATGGCAGCGTCTCCTCAGATGCCAGCAGATGGAGACGTGAGTCAGTCTGTTGGACAAACCAGAAACCAGTTGGGAGATCAAAGTCAGTACACTGCAAGTCATGACCTGAGGCAGCCCAGGCTGACTACAGAGGGCTGGGAGCTTCAGAGGCCAGGGGGACAGCCTTTACAGCTAGGTGTGTGTATTGAATGAAACAATATATTAAATTTATTTTCATGCTTGTTGAAGTGATTTAGAATCATTAATTAGTGGAAATCTATGGTTCTGAATGTAATAATAAAATATATCTGTACAGTATCTGCTTTATTTGTGTGTCATTTACATTTCACGTTTACTAGTTCTTAATTGGTGGTTTGCTTACATTATGTTTGTAGGATTCATAATTCAGTTTTAAGTTGTTTGTCTGTATATGGTGCCTGTGCCTAACTATAATTTTCTGTATCAGAATTTCAGGACAGTAATCTGTCTCCAGCCCTTTCCCTACTGCCTGCCAACTCTGGAGGGGAACACAACTTCACTGAATATTCTCTATTCCATAAAAGTGACAATGAATTTGCTCCTTTAAGGTAAAAAAGAAACTAAAACTAAATTATTGGTTCTGTGGACATTTTTTCAATGTCATGTGAATGTTTTAATTAAAGAATTTAATTGTTTATTTTTTCTTCTACAAGGGCATACCCTGATGTTTCTATGGCATCAGAGAGGTTTCACTCTCTACCCCAGGATCGGACTACACAGGCATCTGATTGTGGTTCATTGTCTCAACACCCTTTAACTCAGGCAACAATCCTTTCTGAAGAGGGAGTGAGCAGCTGCTGCTCTCTGTCTCAGCATAGTTTGTCACCAGGGCATGAAAGCAGACAAGAAGAAATGGCTCAGTCCCTGCTGATTGCCACAGGTAGCAGAGAAAAGGACTCAGAATCTCCAGGCAGTCCAGTAGGAGAGGCTGCTGAAGATGAGATGTTCTTTCTGAGGAAGGACGTTCCTGCCAAGCAACTTCTGGAGCGCCTTCAGAAAGATGTTGGTATGCTAAGCAGCAGTAGCGCTGTTTCCTCTTCCTCAGTGACATCTGTGAAGAGCATTGCATCTTTGGTTGAACAGTCTAAAAGCACAAACGTTTGCAAACCAGGGACTGACCAAAGCATGGTAAAAAGAGAGGGTCCTCCAGGTGAAGCTTCTCTTTCGCAGCAGCAAACACAACAACTTGACAGAGTTTCAAACCCTGCCCAATCACAAACACTGTCATCTGAGGTTTGTAACATCACCATGGGGTCCCGCAGCACTCAACCTGATGACACTACTGAAGTATTACACAGAGAGCTACTGTCTGAGGCAGAGAGGCTCAGCCGTGAAGCTGAATCTAAAAACCAACTGTGGAAATCTTCAACACCACCTGGTCAGTCTCTCACACCAAATCCCACAGAGCTGTCTGGTGTGACGAGAACAAATCATGGCAGTGTGCCGTGGACAGAGCCGTTTTCAGCAGGTGTCATACGGATTCACAGAGAGCAAGACCTCTGGTCCTCAGGAAACCAAACAGGGATTGATGGGTCCTACCTAGGTTTCTTTCCACAGTCTCAGTCAACTCCAGGTGTTTTTAAGGGCCCATTGAAATCCAGTGTCAAGGCTAAATTAGGGCAACTTTCTGTTGTAGAATCCAATAAAGATAGCTCATATCACTCAAACACAGGCATCTCTCCACAACCATCTGTTCCAGTGCCTGAGGCCCATCACCCAGACACAGCAAATCAGTGTCAAGAGGAAGCTACCACTGCAAAAGTCCAGTCTCTCCCAAGTCTCAACTATATGCAGAAAGTAGACGCTTGGAGGGCAAATCAGAGTTCAGGCAAGATGTCACTGTTTGATAGCTTGGCACTGCAAGGATTCCCTGGCATCTCTCCTAAAAAGAAAGCTTATGATGCAGTGTCTGACAGCCTGAATCGCATCCTCAGTCAGCACGTAAGGAATTTACAACAGCCTCCTGTTTCAAGTGCTGCTAACCAGGCTGTCACACAGGGCTCCTCCCCAGCTCCTTCTGGCTCTTCCTCTCCAACAAGGGAGGAGGCAGTGGGCAGCGCTCCCAATGACAAGGAAAACACCAGGTCTGTAACTCGACCCTCTGCTTCTCCCTTTGGCAGGTCACAGTCCCACTCCTCTCTTAGCACAGTTGTCATGTTGGCGCAGAAAGATCAGCAGACAGAGAGACCTGCAGAAAAAGAGAAGAGTCAAGACGACGCCCAGCAGTCGAGTGCCACAGTTCAGCCTTCACCTCTAGTGACCCTCGGACAGTTTAGTGATGCGTCAGTTGATAGAGATGTGACACTCTCAAGTTCCCAGGATAGTTACAACAGCGGAATTAAGTTAGGAACTTCGATCGGGACTTCTTCCGTCACCAGTCTAGAGGTCGATAATTATGCCCCATACTGGACGTCAAAACTGGCAACACCACCACCTTCGTCAAGGCCTCGAGAGCTCAACATTGAAGAACGAATTCCGGTAAGTGAAAAAACTATAGACACAGGACTAATGTTCCTTTAAAATATATGATGTATGTCTGTGATGGTAAAATGTATCTTGTGTAATTTTATATTGCAGATTTAGTTAATAGTTCATTTTATACAGCCATTCACCACATAGTTGAGAGGAAATTCAAAAACATATGTAAATGTATGTGTCTGATTCTGACATACCTTTCTTTTTGTTCTTGGCAGTTGTATCTTCATAACCTGGGTATTGACCAGTCTCCCTCAAACATCTTGACTCCATTTGTGCCCAGAGGGCCAATCAGAGAGCCTGAATTCTCTCCCACTGATCTTTGTACAATTAAGGGATCTATTGGAACCCCATCCAAAAGCACACAACCTTCTGAAGGTAGCCAACCTCAAAACTGACCTTCAAACATATATTTAACTGTGTCATTCTACTTATTTTACTCTTTGTCTTTTGGTTTAAACATACTGTCATTTTGTACTTTCAGGTGGCAGTCCCCATAAAGGAGAGTTTTCCAGGTCCAGCATTCTGTCATTGGACTCCAGTATATCCATACCATTTAGCCTTGACAGTCTTGGTCCAGCTGTACCTCTTCCAGAGCAGACCAGGCATGCATGTTCTTTATCAGATGCAGAAGTCCAGAGTGAGCGCAGACTGGTGTCTTCCCCCCTGCCCGATGAAGACTCACATTTCTCGATACTGCAGCCCAGACAGGAACAGCAGAAGGACCAGCCGGGGGAGAGGTTATGTCCCACGGCGAGGTCTGTGGAAAGAAGTGTTGTGTCATCCTTGCAAATAAGCCGTAGTATGGATCAAAGTACAGAAGATTCTTTTGTAAGCTCAAAGGCCTTGTGCGAGATACGTAAACTACTCTCTCAGGCAGAGAATGTGGTATCTGCTGGGTCCTCTGCAGCCTCCTCAACCTCTGCTGCACTACCCTATCTGCTCTCTGATGGTGATGTTTCCCTCTCAATGAGGAAGAAAACTACCACACTCCAGAACTCCTTATTCTCCTCCTCCTCCCCTGCTCCTGAAGATCCCAGAACTCATTCCTCCTTCCTGGGGGCCAGGTCATCGTCTGACTCTATGCTGATCTCAGAGAGAAGACGAAGGTCTGTTGGTCTAGAGAGTGTCTCCTTATCATGGCAAACTGGTTATCCATCCACACAAGCTCTTATTACAGCACCTGTTGCAGATATGGAGGCACAAGATGTTACTGCACAGTCGTCCCTGGTCCTGTCCAAATCAGCGCAGCGGGCAGAGCCTGAGGGCTGCAGTGCTGCAACCCCTGACAAAAAAATCCAAACACAGCCAGTCGTAAAGCCTCTGCCTGCTGTGAGTCCACAACAAACATCTACATCTTCAGACACAGTGGAAGTCCCAGAGGAGGCAGAGAAGACTAGAACTGGGGGCTCCGCACGGAGTAGCTCCTCCTCCCCCATCTTCGAGGAGGTGGATAAGGGACTGGTGAGTGATGTGAGCAGTGAGAGCTCACTGGCAGTTCGAGTGGCAAAGTTACTGCAGAGTGAATCTCCAGCCACGGTGGTGTCCAGTACAACCAGCATCACTGACCAAGAAGAGAGCAAAGCTAGAGGTATAA
Source organism: Sandelia bainsii (assembly GCA_032362345.1). Taxonomy (NCBI): domain Eukaryota; kingdom Metazoa; phylum Chordata; class Actinopteri; order Anabantiformes; family Anabantidae; genus Sandelia; species Sandelia bainsii. The sequence continues at coordinate 3,930,982 of JAUMHL010000015.1, forward strand.
CAATGCTGTCAGGGCTTGATATTAATCTGGGCTTGATAATACCAATAGTAAGTTTTATATTACAGTTAAACTAACCATTTAAGACATTTCAGATATTGTTTTGGGTGTCTTTTGTTTGACTTTCTCAAATTATATCCCCTGGACCACTATACAATGACTGTGAGAAACATGGTTCTTGCATTTCAATTCTTAGTCACACTTCACTGAACATCAAATGTTAGCATTGAAATAATTCACTCATAGAACAGATACACTGGTCAACTCATAGTCATGCTGCCTGCAGTACAACCAAAACATTTGGCTAACAGCTGTATTTTCATAAAATCCAGTGACTACAAATCTAATGTATCAGTTTCGTGTCAACCTCACAGCATATTAATAGACTGTACTTTCAAATGCTCTACAACAGTTTAAAAGTTTGTTTTGATGTTGCAGAGTGGATTAAGCTGAAGATCTCAGGACAACAGTGTGAGACTCTGGAGTTGGGCAAAGAAGATAGAGAGTGGATTGAAGAGATCAAGAGAGAGCTGCTGTTAAAAAACCCTATAAAGGTAGAAAACTCCTGTAGAGAGCTGAATCCTGAGGCTTCACATAGCAATTAGCTGCATGTATAAAGGCTTTTTTAAAACTGTAAATTATGTGTACACAGCAACATAAATTAATGTTGATATCACACATCCACTTATATCTTGTAATTTGTATTTTTTTTGTCATTTTGTTGTATCCCTGGACAGTACAGATCTCACTCTTAAGGTAACAGATGTGTGTCAGCAGGTGTTTTAAGGTCTTTTATAAAAAAGTGAGCACTGTTAAGGTCTAACAATTGACTTTGAGCTTTGATTGCTGTGTTGCCTTATCCATGCATGTCAGACCACTGGAAACAGTTTGATGTGAATGTTTGTGGTGCGTGGGTTCAGGATGACGTAAACTATTAACCTGCCTGGATTTGCCGTTTCACACAAACACTTTTTTTTTTCTCCTTCCAGAGCCAGGGGAGCACAGATAGAGAGAGCATTGTAGCATCCATTGTTAGAGTTCCATTGAGGCAGGATCCACCTCAGCCAGCAGAGAGATTCGCCCCCATCAGCAATAAGAAATCCCAGGTGCTGCAAGGCCTAAACATAGACCTCCTGGACTCCAGTGTGCAGCCTCAAAACCCTCCCCACCCAGATTTGGAGGCTCACGTACGTGACATTGCTGCTAGAGAAGGAGTTACCCTCCCTAGAACAAAGCCTCGGGCCTTCACATCTATCACTGTTGCCACCCGGAGGCGCTCCACCTCACCCTCTCTCTCCACGTCGCCTGCACCTCCCCTCAGCCAAGCCCCAGAGCCACTCCACCTGACTGAGCTCTCCACAGGAGCAGCTGAACACCCTAAGGCTAACAGGCAGCTTCCCCCTACTCAGGATAAGAAAACAAGAGAGCCAGCGTTGGTGTTGGAACCAAGCCATAGACTCGATACCAGAAATGAAAACTTGGATTTTCATTTAATGTCAGGACATCGGAAGAGACAAGGCACCGTTGGAGGCCAACTTGAACAATGTACTCCGTCCTCGAGAGATTTAGATGGACAAGAAGTGAGTGTCCAGGGCAGCTTTATTTCTGATGGCCGTGGAGCTGAGCAGCCCCCCACTAGGACTGGTCACATCTCTCATGTCCATTTTACTCTATGCCCCAAAACTACTGATCACAGCTTGACCATTGCTGTCCCCTCCAGTCATGCTGCTGATGTTACAGGGCCGGCACGAAAAGATTTTGCTCCCCTCAGACATTCCTCTTCTGCTCCCTCCAGTCCAGACGAAGGTGTTGGTTTGTCCAGTCCACCGGAGTGGTTGGACACCAGAGAGCCAAAAAGCCAGGGTGGGCTTGAAAGAACTGGCACCTCTAACCAGTTTAAAACCATTGTACCCCAGGAAAGAATCATCTCTACCTCAGCTCAGTCCTTTACACAACTGCACAGACCTGAATTTTCCACAACAAGCTTAACCACTGAATCACCAGGTAGGTGACTGTACATAAAGTAACAAAAGAGATTTGATTTATGTCTTAATTACTTAATGGATGGCAAAGATAGAATTAATTATTAGGATAGAAAAACAGAACTTCTTGTTTTTATGCTAAATGTCTTACATAAGATGTAGTTATATTTTACATGCCCTGTGTCATTCCTCCTACATCAGTGCCTGTCCTGTTGCCTTATAAACCCCATGGCAGTGAGGAGCTCTTCTATGTCCCTCAGACAGAAGCTGATGTCTCTGACACCACCATGGAGAGCTCACACACAGGTACATCGAATTCTTACTGAGCAGCTTTGAAGAAAAAATAGACTAAATTCATCCCAAGCAGCCAAAAATAATTAGTGAAAACATTAAAGCTGTGTGATTCATGAATTTCTGTTTGAAAACGATCTACAGGCAGATTTTGCATCTTGGAACTGATTCAAGTCAAAAATACTGAAAAACTGTAACTGCAAATTAGAAATTAAGCAATGAATACATCAAGAGAATTAAATTGTCATTTGAGTCTGTGATGAATTTGGAGGCTCCACCCTCATTTCCCCTGTGCCTGTGTGGGTAGCAGCTGGTCTATTGTAACCTACACCAGGAAGCGCATTAACTATTCATGTTCAGGGGCTGAGTGAGACAAAGGCAAAGCTGGGGCCCGACAGAAGACAGAAGGAGAACGGACTGTAGGCTTCTTGTTCCTGAACATCTTCTGTTCATTAATGCCTGAAAATTGAATCTTTTTTCCAGCAGCGCTTTTGATGTGTTAAATCAGAAATTAGATCATATTGGCTCCAACTGTCTCTGAATAGTTCTCATCATGAGCTAACAAGTCAGTATTCAATTTTTTTTGTCAGGCTCAGATGATGCTGTGCCCCCACGCTTCACCAGTGAGGTTCTCGGGAGCCAGGACCCAGGGTTGGACCGCGGAGTAAACATTAGACACTCAGAGGGCATCTACAGCAAGAGGTTGAAAACAGCCACCTTCAGGATGCAACAGCCTGAACACAGAGGTGAGCTGGGAACTGATGAAGCTAAAGTTGACAGTATACTCACAATAGTTACTTAATTTCTGTGACTGCAACATGAAATATGGTGCATTACTTTGTTGAACCACTTTTCCAAACCAGTAATGTCATTGGTTAATATGAACATATACCAGTCTGGTTAAATGCAGTGTGTGTACTAAAAAGTCTAAGGATGAAAGTGACAGATGCAGAAAAACAACAGTTTAGAAGATTACTGTATTTCTTAAAGCTTTTTCACTAGTCATGTATTTTCAAAGTGGGACAACCCTCTTCAATCAAAGGGAACTAATAATAATTTTTTTCCCCCAGAGGACTGAAGTATTAAACAATGCACTGCATTATTTCTTTAATTCAAAAAGGTGATTACATATTAACAGGATATGTATGTAGAGGTTTTGGGAGAATATATGTGTGAAAGTGTGTGAAATCTAAACATTTGTATGGATGAGGACAGAGGGTTTTATGACATGCAACCAAGTCCCGGCCAGGAATCAAAACATGGGTGTTTTACCCTCACTATTAACAGAGGCTTTCCCCTCAGTGTAAAACGTATGACAATAATTATGTGAAGTTAGTGAAATATTATTGGATGAATTATTTGGAAGTATGTGTGTGGAAAAATATGTTCAGTCTTATCCAGATGTCTTAACACCAGTTTTGTCTGTCTTTCCACACATTCCTCTGAATCAGCAGATAAAAGCTCACAAACAGGTGCGAATCAAACTATGAAGCCATCTACTCGGGTATCAGCTGCCTTTACTAGAGCGCCTTTATCGAACAAACAAGAAGCCTCGAAGAGAGACCAGGGGACCAGTCCGGTCCAGTTTCTTAGTAATGACCAACTAGAGCCAAGCAGTAAGGTATTTCAGGCGGTTCAGGTCGAGGTGGACTACAGCAGAACAAGGTGTCACCTGAACCAAAGCTCTGTCCATGAGGCAGTGGGACAGTGGGACCATCAGAGGAGAGACCCTCATGTTCCTGAGCCCACGTCACAGCAGAGAAGCAGCAGTCTGGACCAGCTATGGCAGAGGTTCTGCGATCGCTGGAGTCTGGAGGAGGCACAGCCGACCAACGAAAGAGAGACACCGCTGCTGGAACGCCTCGAGCGCCTGTCTCGTCTTATTCACAGCACAAAGGCTGCTAATGTGTCAGGACAGCAGGAGGAGGAATGTTGTGATCCTTATTCCATGAAACAGAAGCTAGGGAAGAAGAGACAAGATGCTACAAGGGAAGACAGGAGACATGCCTTCAGAGGGGATAGTTTACATTATGACACCAGAGAAAAGGAGAGGAACATCAGAGGAAGTAGACAGGCAGAAGATGATAGTCCTGTTAATCATCACGCCTGGACACAGAGGCTGCAGGTAGAGGAAATGTCTCAGTCTGTAGAGGATGACAGTCGTGGCTCCTACGCCTCCAGCCTCTCCCACAGCTCCTTCCAGAGTCAGCACCTCTGTCCCGCAGACAAAGACGAGACAGAGACATTGTCCACCACGTCTGGCTCTATGTCCACCATTGACACGGCCCGGCTGATCCGAGCGTTTGGTGCTCACAGAGTCCAGCATCTGAAAACCAGCCCCAGCCTCAGTAAACTTTACAGTGCTATCAACAAACAAAAAGAAGGAAGGGAGCAGAGAAGAGGGAGAAACAGAGAGCCCCCTCTCATCATCACCCCATCAGAGACCACTGGCACTGATGAATCAGTACGTACATCTGCATGTTAATATCTCCTGAAGTCGAGTTTAACTATAGATGTTTAGAACTAGTCATGCTCATGAACCAGGGCACTAAATATGGTTTCTCTGGCCATTTAAACATTCAAAGTGTTACTAAATTTAACTTTACACACAAAATGAGGAGCCTTGAAAATAGTTTTTACTTAACGTTTTGCACCAAAACGTTCCTGTACAACCATCAACACTACTCTTACTCTTCCCTGACAAGATCGTCAGTCAATAGTGGAAAACTCTATATAACACGATATCATGAGAGCAACTTGATCATGGGAAAGTCTTTGAATTTTATGTCTGAAGTTGGGAATCGGACATATCAGCAGGCTGCGAGAGACGTGTACAAAGCAAAGTGAAAACCAAATATAGTGACCTGTGATTACAGGTTTTGAACAGCTAATAACTTTGAGTGTCTTTGCACTTGTCTGCAGGTTGCTGCTGATTCTGCATCATCAACCAGCACGTACACGCTGCGATCACACCGTGGCCCCTCCAGGTCTCTGGCTACCAAGAAGGGTGTTAAACTTGCCAGCAAAGGCATCCAGGCAGGTCAGTCCAGCAAAAGACTCTGATTACTCTGATTTATGAGTACTTGTGACACCTTTACCACCTGTCACACTGCTTGTTTAGTCTTTTCTAAATTCTCTGCACGATGAGTCACTGTTGTGTTCCCTCAGTTGGCCATGGGGAGGAACAGAAAAAATTGAAAATATCAGTTTATATCAGATTTGTAAGACCACCCCATCGTTTTCCAACATCTTGGGAAAACAGGTTTTGTTTCACGTAATTGTCTAAAAGCTTCTCCACACTGTTTTCGTTTTCCTCAGGTGACCTGGAGATTGTTAGCCACGGGACTCGACGCCACACCAGAGATGTTGGAACCACGTTCCCCTCGCCTCGTGAAACCAGAGTCCAGAGGACGATCTCATCTTCCTCGTCCAGTGCAGATAGAGGAAGAGGAGAGCAGAGGAGCCCTTCAAAGAGTCAGGGGTTACAAAAGCAGAGAAAGAGCAAGAGAAACCAATCAAAACATTACCCGGAAGGTATGTTGATTTATCTTCTCTAATGTATTATGAATGATCAACATCAAAGATACCTCGTGGCTTTCATTGGCTTTTATTCTATTTCATATTTCAATTTTATGCAGTTTGATTTGATTTTATGCTAATCTTTATTTTTTTTTCTCTCATCGGTTTGGTTGTGCATTTTCTTTTTCTCTACATATGTGGTATCTTTATTTTACACCAGATTAAAACTGATTATTGTATCCATTTGTCTCTTTCAGCTGTTTCTTGGTTCATCTCTGTTGACAACTTGAAGGAGAACGAGCCGGAAGAGCTGTCGACGAGGCCGAGCACCGCCTGGTTTGAACCGTACAGCAGGAGACAGCCTTGGAGAGAACCGCTCAGACAGAGACAAGTCTACGAGGACAGAAACCAACAGCCTGGTTTTACACATGATGGCGAAATCGATCCAGATTCTAGAACCAAAACAGTGTCCTCTGGTCTGGTTCGTGTCTCGCTTCAGGTTTGTTGTAGGTTTTTCTTTACAAAATGGAACTTCACAGGGTTGTTTATTTGTAGGTTTAAGAAGTGTGCAGATGTTTAATGTGAAAATGTACAGGTCAATTTCCAACTTGTAAACATGATACAGTAGAGTGACAGTGGCATCGGGCAATTATGGTGAAGGACATGGAACAACTTTGTGGTTCTATATCAGTGCCCTAATCCTCCAGGACACAAGGGCAGCTCATGTTTAGAAGATTAACAATATTCATGTCCAGCCAGATATAGTTTTTCAGAGTCCCTTTCAGTGCCCTGTTAGAAGTGCTAAAAAAAAAAAGTAATCAATTAATTAACTCTTTTTTTAATCCTGCAGGAGGCTCTGGAGATACGGCGACCCGAGTTCATCTCTCAATCCAGACAGAGAGTGAGGCGTCTGGCTCTGCAGGTGCAGGACAGGAAGCTACAGGCCGACACCAGAGAGACAGACAAATTCTTCCACCAGCATGGAGGGCTGGGAAGGACACCGAAGCCTGCAGGTACTCGGCAACAGACGAAGAAGAGCGAGTGCTGCTCTGAATCTGCTCTGAGTGTCACAACAGAATGAACATGAATGCTTTTTTAGTGCAGAGCCACTTAACTCTGTGTTAGTTTCATTGTTTAAAGAAAAGTTAAGTTTTTTAGAAAGTATCCTTTTGTTATTGGTATTTAAATGTATTATTTTAATAAGTGGACTAATTAGTTTGTTACCTTTCCATTTAGGCACTGCTCTCCTCAGAAGAGCTGTTCCCAGGAAGGAGATGATCCAGAGAGCTAAACTGTATGGTTTTTATTTGCAGTTCTGGCTATATTTAATTCAAAGATAAAAATGTTTTTATGTCTAACAGCACGATAATGTACTTTTTCTATCTATAAAGAAATGTCTTAATGACTCTAAAAAGGCCTGTCTCGTGTCCCTCCTAGTTTTACCTCATTTCAATTTTTAGATTTGTCTACAGTCATAAATATCAGCACGATGACATCTCGACATAAAAATTGAACAGTACATTGCCCACATTGCTTAGAGTCAGAATTAAAACTGCTGATTTGACTTTAAAAACTCTGTCTACACCTGTTTCTCCTCCAGGATCTATGAGAACCTGCCTGAAGTGCAGAGGAGGAGAGAGGAGGAAAGAAGGAAAGCGGAGTATCGATCATATCGGCTGAATGCCCAACTCTACAACAAGGTACAAACATTTCTCATCCAACATCAAACTGAGAGAGAAGCTTAAATTACAAAGTTTTAATTGGCCAGTAGAAAATATTTGACTATAAGTCACTTTCTTTGCATTAAAATGGCTTACATATTAATATTTTTATAAAAGGCAGATTAAAAACAAATTCAATTCAGACAGTTACCAAAAGCGATTAACACAATTTTTATTACTTTTCAGAGAATCACCAACCGTGTCCTGAGCAGAAGATCAGTGTGGCAGTGATCGGTCCAGTGAAACTTTACTGTAGATTAAATCAGTGACATGAAGACATTTTGGATTTTTTTTATAATTCAGAACAAAACTACCTAACTAACTAAAGATGAGTTTGTTTTTTTGTGAATTTTTTACTTATTTTATAGATTATGGTAAAAACTGAAATTCTACTGGCATTGCTTTTCCACTCACAAACAAGGTGACTGTTAAAAATGTTTTAATGTAAAATAAACCACGTTTCTGCAGTTTCTTAAACATTTCATGTTTTGATTTAAAACAAAGACAAACTCACTAGCTTTAATGTCTTTATTGATCAGTTATCGGTTGTGCAAGAGCAGGAAGCCACAGGAGGATAAAGTTAGACAAGCTGCAGATTCAGTACATCAGCTGCTCACTGAGACGCAGGTAAACAACATAATGAATAAATAACAAATGTTTGCTTTTCCCCTCTTAAACAACTGTTATGTAGATGCACTATGCCCAGTAATTAAATTAATTAATTCTAAAATAAAACTTCAGGTTACAACAGTACTGTGTAAACATATAGTCTAACAAATAATTAAATAACATAATTTACTTTACTTTACTTTACTTGGCAGACGCTTTTATCCAAAGCGACTTGCAAGAAGACACACATTAGCCTTTCTAAATAAAATAAAAACCTTTTAAAATCAACTATGACAAACACAGTGAAGAGAAACAAAGAGTCTTTGGCAAAGATGTAGTTTTGCTTTAAACTAATGAAAAGTAAGGCAGGTGATGCTCTTTACCACAAAGCTCTCTGCAGGTTTAAGGCTCGGACAAATCTGAAACAGCAACGGGAATCTCAGCAGAACACAGGTAATACAGTCATTTGGATTTTTGTAGTTCAATAACTTCACCAACACATCCGGTTTGTTTATACCAAGACAGTAACAACTTACACTATATGTAATAAATACCAAATAATTTAAACCATATAATGAGTCATCTGAAAGTGCAGCCACGCAGTTTTTTTCAAATAAACGTAACAAATCTGTCGCATTTTACACAATAAATCCCTCGAGATTTACCACCTTCTCTTGTTCCGTGCAGCCCACAGCGTTTTTAATCAAACCATAAAATCCTGAACACATGCTTTACTCGATCCAAATCTAATGTGCAGCATTCTGATCTCCCCATAGTTTCTTCTGTCGCTCAGGACTTAAATGTGCAAATATATATATATATTTTTTTTTTTCATCATCCTTTCCCTTTAGACAGTCAAGTTATAAAAATGGAGTGACAGGATTAAAATTTACAACACAGTTATGATCCTGTGTAGCATTAACAGTGTAACATAGGAACACGGAGCAACATCCAGTGTCGTGGCCTGCTATCAACCACACTGTGCAGGTTCCACACCAGGGCCAAAGACGAGGCCGATAAATTGATGCTCTACGCAACGAAGGAGTCATAACACGATAGAGCACAACGGTCTAAAACAAGTCACTTAAAAGAAAAAAAACTTTCAGTAAAATTAAATTTTGATTTGAGAGCAAAAAAAAACAACCACAAATGCACGTCCATTTCACTCATAGTAGATTTGAAGGTTCTTGGGGAGAAGAGGAAAATAAAAAAATCAGGAATTATTAACTATAGTTATTAATAATATTTTAGTTATCACTTAATTATTTGGTCAGTTGTTTCCCACTAGAATTTCCCAGCGTCACACAAATCTTCACATCTAAGAAGCAGTTTTTTTGCATGAAGAATGACAAACTGGTTCATTATCCAAACTGTTGCTGATTAACCTGCCTGTCTAATCACCTCAGCTCTATTTCTGTAATTCTAACCCAATAATTAATATTAAATTAAAGAATAAACTGAGAATAAGACAAGATCACAACAGGTACATAACAAATCTTACATTTTGAGAATCCAGAGTGATCATGAGATGAGATGGTCTCAAACTACAGCCCCGAAGCTTTAGGGTCACAAAGACTAGAAATATTATTTGCTGTAGGCTGTAATCTTACCACTCGTGACTAGAACTACTTCCTGGTTTGACATGTTTTAGCCCTGGAGTGGAAGCGAAGCTTACAAAGGGGAGTGGTGTCGTGCTGGCGCAGCAGGCAGGATCGCAGCACAGGTGGAGCTTAGGTCCGCAGAAGACTGTGAACTCTCCGCAGCTGAGGCTGCGACAGGACAAGACGGTGGAGCTGCTCCTGACCGCGAAGACACGGCACCATGACCCGACCCACCAGCACCGTGTCGCCCTGCTTCTCCTCCGTCACCTTCACACAGGCAAATACCAGCTTAGTGTTAAAACAGAATATTCCTGCTCACATGTGACAATGTGAGAGTAAGAGCTCGTAATACAGGCCGCAAGACATAAAACTGTGTGACTATGAGGGAAGTGAGGGGCGACTGGTCTGCTGTGGTGCTTTTACTGTACCTTTACAAACGAGGTCGAAGGGAACGTGGAAAAGTCGGACGACACTCGAGCTCCGGGTTGGTGGTTGACGACGTGCTCTGCTACCTCATCCTGACAGAAAAAAACAGAAGAAAATGTGGAGTTGTTGCTGCTCCTGTTTCCTGTGAGGTGATTTCTTCAGCTGAAGCAGCAGTGTGGAGACAGTATGTTGACATTTTTACAGTTTTGATTTTTAGTTTTCTTATATGTTGCTTTGTGCACTGTTAAAATCTGTTCACTGTTGAGTAGATGTGTTTTTGTACCTTCAGTCTGTCCAGGGTGTCGTTAAGCGACTGTAGTCTGGCTGTTTGTTCCAGGAGCTGGGCACTAGGTGTCACTGCAAGACAATTATTATGTTATTCATACAGGGAGTTTTAGCAGATGTGTTCAACTTGATCTGTGGCTGCAAATTCATGTAATTAATGAACAAACAAAAAAGGCTTTAAAGTTCATTGCTGCATGTGCTGTTTGTGATTTCAGTAATATTTTGTGAGTTCAGCTCTGATCACAGGTAACTGCTTGGTTTTATGCCTAATATTTCCAGATCATACCTGGGGATTTCCCGGTGATGTCCACCACCTTTACGTTGGCACTCATCTGCAGCAGTGTCTCCAGGAGCTGGTCGGTCTTACGGTAGAGGGCGCTGGAGAGCACTTCTGGACGTCCTCCGTCTCTGGAGGGAAGTTTGGTCACATGGAGAGGAGGCAGAGAGGCGAGCTGAGCACGCATCTTCTCCGCCTGAGAGGGAAAAGATTACAGGAGCCAATTCTCTTTCTGGGATATTTATTCATATATTCAGGTGGGTTTAGGAGCTTCAGATGTTTTAACTTGGTTATGTAATAACAGGTATTCTGGCTTGAAAATGGAAGTTAAATATTTACCAGAGTTGTTTATTTACTATTATTTATTTATTTATTTATTATCTAATATTTATTAACTGTTCATTCATATGATTTCTTTGAAAGTATAGTACAACAGGTGTCACTGTCCACTTTATTTCACATGTACATTTAATTAGTCAAACCACACTGACCCTGTGGTTTCCTTTTTATAGTTTTTTTTTTTTTTTTTTTTTTTTGTACCTTCAGTCTGTTGTTCTCATTCTTCAGGTGTTTGATGCAGAGTCTCTGAGCTTCAATCTGCTGCGTCAGCAGAGGAGAGTCGATCACCTGGACGCCCGAACCTGAACCGACACTGCACATCATGTTCGCTGTGAAGAACAGGTACATGCTAAATATTGAACAGTGAAAACACTACATCATGTCACTTTGTACATTTTCCTGCCTTTCTATTCTCAGTTCAAATTAAAAAGACTCTGATATGAGTTTAAACTTTTCAGCATGCACAGTTGTGTACAGTGGTGGAAAGTAACATAAGTACATTTACTCATTGTACTCATTTACTTGATGTAACTGTATTTTACTCTACTTGACATTAAATATTACACTACTGAAATTTCAGGATGAACCTAAAATGCACTATAACCTTTACAGGTGAACTTAATGTGACCTTCCCTAAACTTTTGA
>JAUMHL010000015.1:3947325-3957737 GCA_032362345.1 Sandelia bainsii
AAAACTTAAGGTTACGACCGTAACCCCGGTTCTCTGATAGCATGAGTGAGGTATCTCACTATGGGGTACGCCTCCCCCGCATAGCCCTCAGAAGTTCCTATTCCATTACGCCAGCCAGGATTGGCTGGCAGCTGTGATGTTTGTGTCCAGAGGAGGGGCCTCCTTTCCCTACATTAGGGTGGACACTGCGTCACCAATCCATTCCGGTGAGATACCTCATTTATGCTATCAGAGAACCGGGGTTACGGTCGTAACCTTAAGTTCTCTTTTGGGGATATGCGGACTCCCGTATTGCTAGAAAAGCTGCAACCGAGATCCGACTACTGTTCACTCCTGGGGAGGAGGGACCCCAGACGGAGCAACACGTAGCATGAGCCAGTGTTGGTGCGGTAACATCCAGCTCATAGAACCTCACAAACGTGTGAAGAGAGGCCCAGTTTGCAGCCGAACAGATACCCTGGAGAGAAATGCCTTTGAAAAGGGCCCAGGACGTAGCCATACCCCTGGCAGAGTGTGCCCGAATGCCGGGAGGGGCCTGGAGTAATGGATAGTAATGGCTTCCACCAACCAGTGGGAGAGACGTTGCTTGGATATGGGCTTTCCTGCATGAGGTTTAGCCCACGACACGAACAACTGGTCCGACTTCCTCAGCCCCCTAGTCCTGTCCACGTAGACGAGCATAGCACGCACTGGACACAGTGTATGAAGCCGCTGATCCTCGGATAAGGAAAACGATGTGGGATGGAAAGCCCTCAGCTCAATCGGGGAACTCAGCAGGCTCGGGTTCTTTGGGATAAACGAAGGATATCTGTTTAGACACCGGCCGCAGCCGCCAAGCATCCCTCATAAAGCGACAGACGAGGGGGTGTTGCCCCACAGAAGAGCCGTCAAAACCAACGTGACAGGCAGAAATAGCTGCCAAATATACTTTGACCATAGAAAACGCCTTCCCTTTATCCAGAAGCTCCTGCAGGAAGGACATGATTGTCGCCAAAGGGCAGGTAAAGGACACAGTCTGACGGTAGGAACACCATTCCTCAAAGACTCGCCATTTACAATTGTAAAGCGATCTTGTGGAGGAAGCCCTAAAAATAACATTTTCAGGGAGGCCCGCCAAGCTCAGGGCTGACCCCTCACGGGCCAGGCCCAAAGAGCCAGGTGCTGAGGGCGGGGATGAAAAATCTCTCCCTGTGCCTGTGTAAGCAGGTCCCTGCGTGTTAGTAGAGACCACGGTTGGCCGCACAACAGCTGAACAATTTCCGCCAGCCAGTGTTTGCTCGGCCAGTGTGGAGCAACCAGGATCATCGACAGCCCCCACTCCCTCACTCTGGCCAGAGTTGGGGAGATCAGGGCTATCGGCGGGAAGGCATATAGCACAACACGGGGCCACTCGTGGGCTAGTGCGTCCCCCCAGTGGCGCATACTGATCCTTCAGGGAGAAGAACAGGGGGCACTGCGCATTCTCCCTGGACGCAAACAGATCCACCTGGGGTCGGCTAAACCGTTCCCAAATCTGAGTCACCACCTGTGGGTGCAGCTTCCACTCTCCGTAGTGGGGGGTGCCCCTGGTCAGCAGGTCTGCGCCCCAGTTCCGGGCCCCCGGCACATGAGTGGCTCTCAGAGAGAGAAGGTGTACACTGCTCCACACAATCAGTTTGTGTGCCAACCTGTGCAACCGAAGAGACCGCAACCCCCCCTGCCTGTTGACATACGCTACCACTAGTATTGTCTGCCCTGACCAGGACATGGTGTCCCTTTATATTAGGAAGAAAGTGTCTCAAAGCCAGAAAAACTGCCATTTTATGTCCCCATCCCCTGTCCCATCCCCCGTGAGGGACGCTTCTGTCGTTATGACCTTCCTGTTCATAACCGTGCCCATTGACACGCCCTGCGTGAGGCGGGTGGGGTGTTTCCACTGACGGAGTGTCGCCAACTAGCAGGGGTACAAAACAGCTTGTACCCCTGGTGCTTTGTGACTACTGTTTGATGGCAGCCTAGCCAGTCGTCAATTAGCTGCGTGGTGATAGCGTTTGACGGTTGGAAGTTTTGAATGCCCGACTCTATGGTGACCGGTGAATGACCACAGCTCGAGTTGGTGATAGCGTCCAGCAACCTAGTTGTTAGCTCCGTCTACGGACAGTTAAGCTAAGCACCAAGGTATGTGATCGTAGCAGTCGGAGTTTTTCGGGTGAAAGCGAGAAGAGTATTTACAATGGATTGGTGACACAGTGTCCACCCTATATGTAGGGAGAGGAGGCCCCTCCTCTGGACACAAATGTCACAGCTGCCAGCCAATCCTGGCGTAATGGAATAGGAGCTTCTGATGGCTACGCGGGGAGGCGTACCCCATAGTGAGATACCGAGCAAATGCTTGAAAGAGAACTGTAATTGATATGAAAAAATACTGCATTTATGTAAAAAAAAAAAGAAGCATCTCCAGTCCATTAATAAATGGAATGCACAAGTAATATCAATCTGAAAACATCACATATAATAATACTTCTGCAACTTTACAGCTTCTACCTCAAGTAGAAGTTTGAATGCAGGACTTGTACAGGAATAAAAGATATGAAAACATCTTCCATCACTGGAAACAACGGCTTTCTCCCTCTCTTTATCTCTCTGCAGTTCCTCCTCCACCTCATTGTACACCATCATCTAGAGGAAGTGTGATTAAAAAAAAAGTACATGCTGTTGTATTTACCTTACAGATGAGCCTGGGGATGAGCAGCAGCACCAGGATGCAGTCGTGATCTCCACCGTGACGAAGGAAGGACTCAGGCATGAAGGAAGTCAGGAGAGAAACATGTCTGTTGGCCTGACCCACCTCCATCTTCCTCAGCTCCATCTCAATGGCCTGAACACACAGAGGAAAAAAACCCCAATGCAGATGAGAAGTAAAAACATTCAGACTTTGAGGCTGAATCAAATTTAAAGTTATCTCACTCCCGAGAGCTACTTATTACTCAAACTGAAGAGCTGTCGCTGTTCTGACCTTGGCGTAGGCCTTCGTCTCTGCAAACTTGATCTTGAAATCAAACATCTCTGCTGGCGGCTGCTGCAGCAGCTCTGCTGAAGCTTCCTGCTGGCTGGTCAGCTCTCTGTTCATCTCCTGCAGAGAGAAACGGGACAATCAAAACACGCACCTTCACATCATCATGCTAAATACTACAACTGAACAACAGGAAACGAAACACTGCCTCTGTGTCTGTACCTGCAGGTGAGCTGTGAGCTCGCGGTACTTCTTGATGGTCTGCTGGTAATCAGCTACAGTCTCCTGAGCAGCTTCCACGCGTTTTTCGGCCTCTCTGACTCTCGCTGCTCCCAAATCCAACATCTCTCTCAGCTCCAACTCCGTCTCTCTAGCGTTCTCCTGCAGCTCGTCGTTCATCTCATTGATGGCTTCCTGGAGGGTGAAGATAAAGATAAATACCAACACACACAGTCAGTTCCTGGCTGGAATCCTCTGATGTTTACATTTCTTCTTTTTCAGATTCAGGTCAACCATTTGGTTTTCCACTGCACTCCCAGAGATCAGCTGGTTGCTGGATTAGCAGCGTAATCATTGTTCACACTAACAAACTGCTTCTTCCTACATTTAATGGAAAAAAACTCATATAGCTGCTGGGAAAAATTCAACGTGTCAACATCTTCAATTATTTAAATTTTTATAATTTTTCTGGAAAAGAGTCAAGCTTGTTTGGTGCCGAATCAACTTCTATAATATTAGCTGTCTGCTCATACGGGGTACTGGATTGTTTATTTATTGCACCTTCTTGGTAGTTCTGTAAACTTAATCACACGATTCCCTTTCGAGGTTAGTGAAGGGATCTAGTTCAGTGCAGTGATGAACACCAGAGGGCAGCACATGGATATTTATGACTTGGGTCCATATTAATAATGAGAAGAGTCAGTGGACGGTGGCACTTTAATTTTCTCTGACCTCAGTCCTGTATATGTTGTACATGCAGATGGTCTGAAGGTCTCCACCTCCCACTCTTTAAATTAAGTTTATGTTTTTATTAGTCTGTTCTGATGTTAGCCACGTCTGCTGTCATGACAAAATGAATTATGTCAGTGGGCCTGTTGCTTTTCACTCACCAGGTCAGTAACCGTCTCTCTCAGCTCTCTGACTTTCTCCTCCAGGTCCAGGTTTCTCTCCGTCAGCGTCTCCACCATCTCCTCTGCACCTAAGGCCGCATCCACCTGAAACAAAAGTGAGAGAGTGGGGGGGTTGATTTTTAAAGCACTTAAAATAATATCATAGCATTACCTGCTGGGACATTTGGTTACAGCCACAGATACACTGAAGTAAGGCTGTGCCAAAGCAGAGGGGAGGAAGAAATTAGCTCATTTAATGCTTGATAAGATCACTGATATGTTCACATGTAATCATGAGAAATATTTCACAGTGTGTGGATGAATTTTCATATGAATAATTACCAGTTATCACCACAGTCTCTTGTTATTCTGCAGCTGCAGTGGTGTAATATAAGTAAGAAACCATCCAGTGGGGAAAGAATGAAAAAATCTTTGCTTAAATCAAATGCAGCTATATTCATCATTATGTATTTATTTAGTGTGATAAACTCTCTTTTATAAACCACAGTGAGACACAGAAACCCTCAGAACAATTTAGCTGCTCTATAAAACCATCTAATTCACTTTATTATTTATCATTTAATTGTTAACTCTTTTGTCCATTTCGCTGTCCTGTAGAATGATGATGTCGGATGATAGTCGTGCGGTATAAGTTACTATGGTGACCTACGCTGTTGTAATCATGGCTACCACAGTTACGTTCTGTGGTTTTAGTTTGGGGAGTATGCGCATATAGAAGTTCTTTACCTTTCCTGTATTAAAATATCTCTTTGCTTCTCTATGAAATGCTCATTTTTCAGTTCAGGTCATGTCTGTTTGCTCAAATTACGGAGGTTGTAGTCGACATGCTCCTCCGGATGATGTAATCGGGAGGAGTTTTTAAATGTTTTATCCTACTCCCTGATATTAGAATCATAGAAAGCAAGTTGAAAATCAGAGAAGTTGTACTTTAACTTTGTAGCCAAAGTTAGCTGGATAACTAATCTCTCTCTTTGTCATACAAGCTGAACATAATATTGTCTGTCATTGTCCCATTAATCAACATAAACCTCTACAGCATGGGTGGGCAAACCCGGTCCTTGAGGGTTCTCGGACTCTCCTTGGCCTTACTTGGATCAGGTGTGTTCAATCAGAAGCTGGATGATACCATCTTAGATGAGGGTGGAGTAGAGGAAGACTAAATGAAATGACACCTGATCCAGGTGATCAGCAGGGGGTAGAGCAGGGACAGTTGCCAGAGTTGCCCACCCCTGCTCTGCAGCCAGACAGAGTAATTTATGTCACTGCAGAGCTGCAGCACCTCAGCCGCTCATCAGTTCTGTTGTGAAAATCCTGTGTAATGACCTGTTCTTTCAGCTCGTCGATGGTCCTTTCTGCCACCGTCATCTCTTCCTGCAGCTTCTCTTTCTGGCTCCTCAGAGAGTCCAGCTCCGTGTTCTTCTTCTCCATCTGCTTCTGCAACTTCACGTGTTCCTGCTTCTCTGACGCCGACAGATCACGCATCCTGACAAACAGAGAAAAACAGTTACAGACAACAGTACACAGGGATAAGTGGTTTAGAGTACATTTTCCAGTTCAAGAACTTTTCAGGAATTTCAATCTTTCTCTCTTGACCTCTTTCAACTTTTATTAATAAAGGAAATTGCCACTAATCTAATTATCTTTTCATGCAGTGTGAGAGTCTATTTAAGAAAACCTACCTGACCAGTGCTTCTTTCAGTCTGGTGTTCTGCTCTTCTAGCTGTTTGACATGATAACTGGAGGCGGCTCCATCTGAACCTGTGTGAAACCAAACACCACAACTGAATCTGTGTATGACTTTTTTTCTTTCTTTAAGAATAAAAAAACCCCTAAAGAAATTTAACTTTTGATTTATGTCACCAAGTCACAATCTAAGTGAATTTATGCTTCCTGTTCTTGCCAAAAAGAGGCAATGGCAAACCCATAGTTTTAATTAAAAAATGGTTCTGTGAAAGAGTTGGCTCCAGATTTTAAAAAATGTGTAGGATTAATAATAAGTAGAAGCTACAATATATCACACACCATACTGCACAGAGACCAACACCATTTCAACTGTCTAATCATTTTATAAGATAACATGAGAAAGTGCATATAATATACATACTGTAAATGAACAGGAGTGCCGAAGAGAAAACCTTATTTACCTTGTTATTTTTTTTATTTTCAGCAGGCTTTTTAAGACCTCTTTTAGACACTCAGAATGCAATTTCAGATCTAGAACTTATTTCCACATGTGAAAATAAATATTAATTTATTAATTATTAATCTATTTTATTTATAATAAACACCCCACAAGGTTTTTATTCATTTATACTTTCATTTCCTTGTCTTACCTTTCTCCTCGATCTCGTGCTTGAGGATCTCCAGGTCCATGGTGAGCTCGTCCACTTTCTCCTTCAGGGAGTCGACCTCCAGCTGCAGAGACTCTGCTCTCTCCTCGGCCATCTCCTTATCCAGGGTGGCCATCTCGATCGCATCCGCAGTGTCCGACATCTCCTCCATGTAACGCTCCTTCGCCTCCAGGGCTTCTTTGGCCTCCTACACATACAGATAAATTCAGTTATGTAGACATGTAGACTTCAAAACCTGCAATTTTTGTGTTATTTAGTTTCTAAAAACAAGTTTTCCTGTTGTGATTATGTTTCACTGAGTAAAACGACTGGGAAAAAATGTAAGTTTTATACATTTAAAATTTGATATACGACACAATAAAGTGTGCAATAAGTGAAGGGGTGAGAACATTTTCTGAAGCCACTGGATGTGTTTTCTTTGCTGCTGTTTAGATATGGTGGGTTAAGAGTTTACCCCACCCTGACAAGAGTAATGATACTGGGTGAAACACATCAGCAGTTTGTCATCTTTCAAAATAGAGATTCATGTTAAAGAAATTAAACAGCACTGTAAAGGATCAGATAGTAGCAGATATAATTTTAGTAAAATAATGAATATTTCTTTATACCATTAAATGTTCAATGTAACAAATCAACTTTAAAGTTGGAAAAATCATGAGCGTGTGGTTTCATCACATTTGACTGACAGTAGACTGGCAGCATAAACAAACAACCCCACAACTGTTATCAAATCCTCAAACCTTCAGTGGAAAAGAGAAAATACACCAAAATCTCTCCTGTTTAATACACAGAATAGCAAATATTGTGTGTTCATGTAGGAAAAATAGTTCTTGGTGCCTTTAAGGACACTGAACAACACTGCAAATTGTCAGATATCAGATGCCCCAGTCTAAAAAAATGTCAGTATCTCCTCTTAAACTATTTCCAGCAGAGCTTTAGTACATAGTTTCCATATATGTTACCTTTAATAACATTATCTGCAATTTTTACCCTTAACCGAAAATCTTGTTTTTCACCATTACAATTTTTTACTTGCTACAACAACATGATTTTCTAGTCATTATGAATAGATAATAATAATAATAACCTAGAACTTTAAAATTTTAACTGTTTTAATGAGATATGTTAGTTTTGTTACATTACAAAAAAAAGCGCTGTTATCTATCCATTATCTGCCGTTTGTCAGGGGTCAGGTTGCAGTGGCATCTGGTTCAGAGAGATGATATTTAATCCTTTCAGCATGTCATAGGTCTGCCCCGGAGTCTCCTACCAGCATGGTTGTGCCTGGTGCTGTATCCCCCTAAAAGGAAGCGCCCAGAAGCTACTCCGATCAAATGTCTGAACCACCTCATCTGGCTCCTTTCAATGCGAAGAAGCAGCAGCTTACTCCCTCCAGATGTCCGAACTCTGTATGCTGTACTATACTATGACTATGGGTGAAGATTGGGACCTAGACTGACTCCACAGCAGTTCTCAAGATACTTAAACTCCTTCACTTGACAAAGATTGACTGAGTGAGGTGTTATAGGTTATTAATCTTTTCCAGAATAAAGTTAATAAAGTTGTTGTATCAACACAAGAAATTCATCTTTTTAGAAATGTTGCAAACTGAACTGATTTTTTTTGTCATCACCTATTCATAAGCATGTTTCCCTGACTTATTTGTGCAGCCATTTTGAGGCTGTAAGAATGTCCCACCTCTCCATCCACTCATATCCTCATTCATCTGTTGCTTCTTACCCTCTTGGCCTCTTTAAGTTGTTTCTGCAGCTCAGCCTGCTGCTCTTGCATCTTGGTTTTCCACTCCTGCAGCTGCTCCAGCTGGATCTTGTGCTTCTCCAGCTCCTTCAGCTTTGCTTTGTCCTCCGTCCGCTTCATCTTCAGTGTCTCCAGCTTCTCTTCCAGGTCCTTCACCTGAGTGTGGAGTGCCTCTTCCTCCTGGATTTAGGGCATATGGAAAAGACAGAATAAGAGCATAACAAAATATAAGGTAGATATTTGAAAATGAAGGATTGATGAGAAGAACTATAATCACAAACAAGAGAGCTTTCAGCCCAGCTCTATGACTTGTATTTCATTCTCTAATTATTTCACGCTCTCAGTGAATAATTTAAAGTGGCAGAACAAACATAAGAGTTTCTCTTTGTGGTGCAGCACTTCAATTTTTTATGTCAGAAAGCTTTAATATCACTGGCCATGCAGAGAATTCACCTGTGGAGAGAAGAAAGTCAACATCAAGACACCCACATGCCTCATCAGAGAGCACGCCCTCACTTTATAATATGTGCTTACATATATGTGCACACACACATAATCAAACCATTTAACAGCAGGAGATTTTAATTAAATTCTACAGTAAAAGTGTTTTCTAGCAAAAGAGACTGTCTGTTAAAAGAGACAGAGCCACTTCACACAGCAATTAAAGACCAGGAGTCGCACCTTCTACAAGCTTGTTAAAATGTTAGTGAGAGAAAAACAACACTTCAATCTTCAAGTGCAAAAACATCACCGCACATCACTACACCTGTGTTTCCACAGTGACGTCCTCCTGAGGAGATAAAATACAGGACTGATTATAGCCACCTTAAAATTAAAAACCAGCTGACATTTAAATACCAGTAATGGACATGCTGTTTTTCTTGATTGTAAGCTCCAGATCCAACCTGTACTCTGTTCATGATTAATGAAGAGTTCACAGACAATTAGGGAAACCTACTGATGCAAATCTACTAACATTTGGACACTGACAGAGTCTTAATAATGTTTAATTATGTTGTTTCTTCTATTAATAATTTATCTAATTCCAGAGTGGAATTCACAGAGTGAAATGCAGACACTTTATTTCCAGTTACATTTATTTAGTTACTTATACAAATATACAGTTTGCTTAAAAATCCAATATAGTGTGTGGTGTTTCTCAGGGTTCCTTTTTAGGCCCAGTTCATTTCAGTATATATTATTTTACAGAGGGAAAAGAGACCTTTGCATGTCACACCCTCTCTCTCTCCTAAAATGTGATGAGTATAGGAATTAAGTTCCAATATTTATAAGTACAAGGAAATCTAAATTGTACTTAGTGTACAGTACAGTACCTTTGACATACTTTATGATGCATTTATTAGTTTTATTCATTTTCTATTATTAAGTTTTTCCTATTTTTCTGCAGAGAAATCAAAAATGAAAATAGTTGTGTTCACTGTAGCCCTTATTTCAATTATCAACGTTTAATTTGCCTAACCACTGGTGCATGCTGGGATACAAAACAGTGTCCCCAAAAAGGTTAAGCTGATTTGGACTAACCATATAATAAAAAAACTGGTGTTACATTATGAATTCAACTAAAAAATTCAGTCAGTGTTTTCCTTTTTATGAGAAATTCAATCCTACTTCAAAGTTATTGTACTTTTTGTTTTCTAATGTAGAAATGCAGTTAAGGCTTTTGGCTCAGTTCTGATTTCACATCTCTTGGCATGAACACAAGCTGACAGCACTGTTATCAGTTCTTTAAGGATCTCAGCAGGCAGGTTGATACAAGCGTCTTGTGAGTCCATGATGTTGACCTCAGGGCTCTTTGGGGGCAACACCATCTGTTGCAGGACTGACCCATTGCTGAAGATAATTTTTTTATGACTGGTTTTATGTTTAGTGGTCATTGTCATGCTGCAGAATGAATGTGGGACTGTTCAGACATCTCTATGGTGCTGTTGTGCAATGTAAGAATCTAAAATTGAAAGTGCCTTAAACTTTTGCACAGTACTATAAATAGAAAGTTTTGCTAAAGAGTGAAGTGAGTACCGCAAAATAAATGCAAACTCCCAGTAGCTTTGCAGTATTTGATGCATTCAGTATGTTTTATTGCAATATTAAATGGTAAATGGTAAATGGTCTGCACTTATATAGCGCTTTTCTACCTTTACTGGTACTCAAAGCGCTTTACAC
>JAUMHL010000015.1:3972631-3992893 GCA_032362345.1 Sandelia bainsii
TGTGTAGAGGTCTGGGGAAACACATACAAAAGTAATACACAAACAATAAATATAATGCAGAAAAGAGCTATTAGATTTATAAATAATGCAGGATACAAGGACCATACAAATGTGCTCTTTATAAAAACGCAAGCTATAAAATTCCAAGACTTGGTTCCGTTCCGTTAAAACAGCGCAAATAATATATAAAGCAAGAAATAACTTACTTCCAAAAAAATACAGACATTGTTTACAGAAAGAGAAGGTGGATATAACTTAAGAGGGAGACTGAATTTAAAAATACATAGATGCACATACATGCACACTAAAAAAGAAAAATGCAGTTTTGTTCTGGCTTCTGAGAACACTATAATACATTTATTAACTCAGCTGGTGGGAGGAAAAGCCACCAGAAAATGCAGAAAATAAAAAAGTAAGATATATATATATATATATATGCCACATATAATCATGTGCTCAAGACAAACTTAACTCCTCCTTCCTGGAAAGAAGCTGTATTTTTTTAATACCAACAGAGGGTAAAGATGAACTTGAATGAGGAAGTTGATAAGGGCACTTAACCAAGATAACAATATCCTTACCCACAGATGATCCAGAGATTATCTTACAGCCTTTACCTTTAACATACTTGCCTATAATTTTCGTTCTGATCTCCTCAGACAACTTTGCTTTCTCTAGTCCATGTTCAGTGTGGTTCACACAATGATACCAAACAGCAGAGTGACTACTTTTCTCTATTTGAACAGGCTGAAGGAGTGATTACAAGATTGAAGACCTGTGATACTAATTACAGGTGTTGCATAAAAGTTTGCATGCAAAAGGTTTTAGTTTACTCTGCCATCTAAATTTGCTCTGGAGACAAGTGCAAACAGTAATTTCTATTTTGATTTGTTTTTAGGAATCATCTTTCTATCGTAACTTTGCTGCAGTTTACAGTAACCACTGTGTTACAAGGTCTTTTCTCAGAGTTGTTGCCAGGTAACATCTGAACTATGTCTACTTTTAGTTGCCTGTTCTTGAAATATCTGTCCATCAATATTGCCCAAAAAGTGCCAAATGTTTCCCCACTTTAACTCCTTCTCCATGCGACAGGAAGTGGACATGCACTGAATACAATCCCCAAACCACCCTCCTGAAATTGATGCATTGATGTATTTCAAGCATCATCATAACAAACCCTACAAAAAAAACATCTATTAAGCTTTATGTGGGTTGTTGTTCATTTTATTTAATTAAAAAACTGACAATAATTTTGTCCATGCCCTGCAACCTTTGCTAAAAATGAATTATGATTGTTAGCTGGCAATGGTACACAAAACTGATTGCATGGTTTCCACGATAACTGTCTCTCATCTCTTCTTCCAAAAGAAAAAGGATTAGATATGTCCTTTTTAGTCTGATGTAAGTGAAAACAATATGTTTTGTGTCAGCAGGTAGCTGGATGAAGTGTTATTACTGCACTTTAGTGTGACATTTACAGAACATCAGTTTGTTATTTTTTAATCCTAAGAGACTTACAGGACACACGACTTAAACCCACAACACCAGTAATGTCAGTCACATAGTGTCTCTGTAATGGTACATTTACTGCCCAACAATTACATTTTAGACCTTTAGCTGACACTATAAACCACAGTGACTTAGACTGGGTGAGCAGTTGGGCTTTGACTATTACCTTCATTCCATGTACAAAAGCTGACAAAAAATAAAAACAGATGACAAAAAAGCAAACATTTAAGTCAAAGGACCATCATCACCACAACGTACACTTCATGCATTTCTGAGAGATACAGTACGTGGTGTATAATAAAGGTGTAGTTGTAAGCAAAGTACTGTAAAGTCAAAAAGGTTGAAATGAAAAGCGTTTTCATCAACAATTCAGTTTGAGTCATTAACATTGTAAATAAACTACTACTGTTGGTTACTGTTGTCTGCCAAATGACTAAATGTAGGTAGTTTCTTGCATCTAAAACGTCCTATCTAACTATCTTATCTGGAGTCTCCACCCCTCTGGAAGGTTGCAGACATCTGACCCCTCCTGATGTTCTGGGAGTCGCTCGCAAATTAAGCCCCCACAAATTCAATACAATATCCTGGAAATCTGATATTTTCTCTGCTCTTCTCAAGAGGTTAGTTGCTTTACATTGAGAATGAAACACTGTGTCTATATAGAGGGCACCAAAGCTTTTAGGGGGGCGTTCAGAGAGGTGTGGTGTTTCGAAAGCGCTCAGAGCCAAACAGCGTTTACTACTGTTCTAAATTGTTGACGTTTTGAAAAACAAAACAAAAACTGAGGAATGAACCGAACTCAAAAATCGTGGATCTGGAGAATTGTTACAACCCTACTGAAGATCTAAAAACTGAGACAGAGATAAGGTTCTGTAATGTGGTTGTGTGTTGTCCACTAATCACAGAGTCGGGGTTTCAAACCCAGTTCCGCATGTGGAAGTGTCATTGACCTTTCACAGCAGCTGTGTCATTAATATGTGAGTTTGTGTGTGAATGGGTGAAATAAACTGTCAAGAGATTTTTCTGACAAGGTGAAAAAGCACAAAATAATTGCAGCCCCTTTATCATTTACCACTCTAAAACAGGTGTGTAGAGTTGTGACAGCAGATGTATCAAAAAGGAAAGACGCTCACTGAGGCTGCATGCACACAGGACCCAGGTTTTAGTGCTACACCACTGCTGCAGCAGTATTAAACAAACGGTAATGCCCAATCAGCTGAAAGGAGGCAAGAGACAAAAGGTGTTTTGCACAAGCTCACCAGCTGCCACCTGTTGATTTTGGCTGCACACACCTGACACTATTTCTCGACTGTTTGATGCAGTGACCTGTCTGCCTGACCAAAGAGCCTTTGATTTGTATCAATGATCTGCAGATCACTGTCTATCATTTTCACTACTGAAAAATGACAAACAAGACAAAATCATAAAACCATCTGTGTGTATGTTTCCTCACCTCGTTTGGGAACCTTGCCAGTGCCAGGCTCAGGTGTTTCTGGAGACGTTGTGTCTGCCCCATCATCAACAAGCTGGATCTGAGACACAGACAGAAATACAGTGAGAGACATTTTCATGTCTTGCAGAACATCACCGGCTTTAACTGGCCAACTCTTTTCTTCATCAGCAGAACTGGCAGAGAGAAACTGGCAGATGTTAAAAGGGGAGCCACAGAAACAAAACTGGCTCTCACAGCGAGATGTAATTTTCCCCTCGTCTCCATAACAACTTAAACAACTGCTCTACAGTGTGCAAGTGTCATAAAGAAGAAGTATCACAGTAACATAACACCTATTCGTGATGTTATGCTATGTGTTAATTTTACCAACCCAAACTATTTTATTCACGTTAATTACCAATGTAAGTTAACTACTACTGTTGGTTGAATACAATATATCTAAAGCCAAAGGGTCATGATTCGCCTGCCGTTTGATGTTTAATATTAATTTTATTGTAGTGTAACTTTGCCAGACGTAAATGTCACTCAGCGTTTATGAACACCGCTCCATTCGCCACCACACATGTACCAGCTAACTGCCGTTTACTTCCTTGTATGAGTGTATATATTCTGTCCTGTACGGTGACAAAACATCCCACCTCCCACATAATAATAGCAGCTTGATATAATATCTGGAAATCTGATATCTCCTGTCATAAGGGGATCCATCACTTGCTTTGTTTGCGAGTTTTACATCAACAAAGTAACACTGTGCCTATGAGGCATTCAGGGACAGTTCAGAGTGTAGAGCAGTGTATCTCACCAATACCCCTCCCCACCACTGCTGACTATGTGGTCAAGCAGGACGACTGAACCATTAATTAGTTTAACTGTGCACTATGTTGATGAGGAGTCTGAACTGAAAAGACACTGCTTGCAAACGTCATATTTGACCGAAGTGCAAACAGGTGTTGTGCCAGAAAAGGCACCCCTGCTGATATCCTCAGAAATGAGAGAGTCTCTGTGAGGAGCGTCAGGTCGCCTCACAACTGACAGCGGTACCAACATTATCAAAACAGTCGAGCTACATAAGTGGACACATGGCCATCGGTAGGGTTAGTAGGTTACAGAAAATATGTTATACAACTGTTTTTTTAAGCTAACAAAACTGAGCAGCCAGTCTCACGTTAGTCAGCTGGTAAACTTCGAGTGAATGAGAGATAATAGATTGCCGCTTCAATCCATGTACTCATAATATAAATTGCAGAATTTTGCGTTCATGTAATCGCACAGGCTGATATCGCGATTTCATTTCGATTAATTGTGCAGCCCTACTTTTTAATGTATAATTTCTTACTTTTTATTTTGATCTCTTTAGCTGTAATATTAATATTAATATTACTAGAAACTTGCACTGCTAATAAGGTTCTATTGTATGTTTACATTTTCTATTGCAATGAATTCTGCTACTTCCACCAGTCCACTATACACGTATGTGATGTTTTGTCACTTTAACAGGGAAAGAGACTAGGCAGTGTTTTTCTGGGAGAGAAAATTGGAGCTGTTTTTGATTTTAAAAAATAACAAACAAACAAAAACAACCAGCATGAATCAATAGAAAATGTAGGCACCATGCAGACAGCAATGAAAAATATCAACCCCCACACAAACCCACTGCATCAAACAAAAGGCAAACAAAATCTTAGAGACCGTGAAACACAAGAAACTAAACAATACAGAGACAGATGTAGATCTCAGGGGTCAGAGGGTGGAAAGCACTATTTTCATTTCACATTTACACAAGCATCTCATCGTTTATTAAGTTTCTGTGTTTACCTGTGACTGTCTCACAAAAATCCCATGATTCTCCTCACAGGTGAAGTAGCGCTTGCCCTGCACGGTGCCATCGTTCTTGCCCTTAGCCTCGTCCAGGATGACCCCCACCCACTTCCCGGAGGCGAAGAGCGTGTTGCCGATGTAGGCCACCGTGCCACGCTGCCCCTTCCCGATCACCTCCACCAGGGAACCGACCTTGACAGGCCGCCCGCCCCCGTCTGAGCTCATCCTGCTGCTGCCGCTGCTGGTGGTCTGGGTGGAACAAGAAAAAGCTGGACTGTCAAAATAGACATTCATGGTTAAATCAATGTTGACAGCAATTTGCTTTGTAGAGACTGTTTTTTGTTTGTATTAATTTATGAGAAAGTCATGTGTGCTTTATATTAAAGCTAACATTACTAACTAACTATTCAGGTGTCCATCTTCATCCGAACCCCCTCAACGCCCCGGACCCTGGTTCATCACCGAACCGAACAGCCCTTATCAGGGAGTCCCGTACCCTGTACTCCTGGAGCACCCCTGACAGGATTTCCCGAGGAACACGGTCGAATACCTTCTCCAAGTCCACAAAGCACATGTAGACTGGTTGGGCAAACTCCCATGCACCCTCCAGGACCCTGCTAAGGGTGTAGAGCTGGTCGAAAACCACACTGCTCCTTCTGAATCAGACGTTCAACTATCCGATGGACCCTCCTTTCCAGGATCCCTGAATAGACTTTAGGTCTATTTTGGATCCCTCTGTAGTTGGAACACACCCTCCGGTCCCCCTTCTTAAAGAGGGGGATGACCACCCCAGTCTGCCAATCCAGAGGCACTGTCCCCTATGTCCATGCAATGTTGCAGAGGCGTGTCGTGTTGACAGTCCTACAACATCAGTCCTACAGCATCAGAGCCTTAAGTAACTTCGGGTGGATCTCATCCACCCCCTGGGCCCTGCCACCAAGGAGCTTTTTTGACCACCTCGATGACCTCAGTCACATAAATGGAAGAGCCCACCTCCGTGTCCCCAGGCTCTTCTTCCTCATCAGAAGGCATGTTGGTGGAATTGAGTCGGTCTTTGAAGTACTCTCCCCACCAACCCACAACGTCCCAAGACAGTGCACCATCCCCACTGCACACGGTGTTGTTGGACAATGCACTGCTTTCCCCTCCTGAGATGCCAAATGGTGGACCAGAATCCCTTCGAAGCCATCTGGAAGTCGTTCTCCATGACCTCACCAAACTCCTCCCATGCCCTAATTTTTGCCTTGGCAACCGCAAAAGCAGCGTTCCGCTTGGCCTGCCAGTACCTATCAGCTGCCTCCAGAGCTCCACTGGTCTAAAAGGCCCGGAAGGACTCTTCAGCTTGACAGCATCCCTCACCACCGGTGTTCATCAACAGGTTCGGGAGTTGCCACCACAACAGGCATCGACCACTTTACAGCCACAGCTCCAGTCAGCTGCCTCAACAATGGAGGCGCGAAACATGGCCCATTCGGACTCAATGTCCCCTGCCTCCCTATCCAGGTGTGTTCCATATATTTGAAGGACACTTAGTGTAATATTTATACACAACTAGTGTAAACATGGCTTTTAGTTGAGGAGATGAAACTTTAGTATCTTCAAACTGATATTGGACCTTTCAGGAAGATCCCAATATCAACATTTAAGGGTTTAAAAAACCCACATTGATTGGATATGCTGATAGCAACTGTTTTTACAAAACATAAACATTTGTCATTTTACAGCTGGAACACTGGAACAAAAACTATCTCTGGATGATAAATTATGCTATGGTGACACTTTCTAAATTATTTTAAACACATATGTGTCATTTCTCTATTTGTAGTGAGTTTAGTAATGGGTCAGCAATTCAAGAATCATTACAGGGGCTCTAGAAGTCAGAATTTACTGTACAGTATATTATAATATAAGATGGATGATTTAACATGGATGGATGATGTGTTTGCTTCCTTCAAACAAGAATTAAATAGGTTATGGCCACCTTCATATCAGTATTATCACAAGTTTATGTAATGTGACTATAGCGCATAGCACCACACACACAGTAGGTGCTCAGAGGATATTTGCTATA
Source organism: Sandelia bainsii (assembly GCA_032362345.1). Taxonomy (NCBI): domain Eukaryota; kingdom Metazoa; phylum Chordata; class Actinopteri; order Anabantiformes; family Anabantidae; genus Sandelia; species Sandelia bainsii. Next base: position 3,979,483 of record JAUMHL010000015.1, read on the forward strand.
AAAAGTGCTTCTAGAGGAAAATGTCAGCACACAGTGGTTGACTGCTGTGGGAAAAGATAGAACAAAAAGTAGTTTATGTGTCATTCAGACCCACTGAGCAGCGCAGGGACCAAACAAAAAGAGAAAGTAAGGCCTTTCTTACTCTGCGCTCTCTAAAAGTCAATGCACGCTTAAACGGCACTTAAGCCAAATTTTGTGTAATAACTGAATGGCCAACAATAACCTGAGACTTTTGATGTATGCAGAACAAACCAAACAGTGAAGCATTTCAACAGAGGGAAAATTTACTCGAGCTGCGAAGTTTTGTAATCAAATAATTCTGCATAACCCAATTTACAGGGTGATGTCCTAGAACTGATGGTGACTCAGCAGAACAGAACAGAGAGGAGCAGATATTATTACCTTGTGAGAGAATATGCTCTGACTCTTCTTGAGCTTTCTGTAACCGTGGCTGTGTGTTGCTAACGTAAAGGTTCAACAACACAGAAACCTCTGCAAGACAGTGAACCAAACCAAAAGAACAGCAGACAGTTTTATAAACTGCAGCTTTCAGTACTAATAGAAGACTGAAGATTACATTTCTGAGACGATTTTGTGATTAACCTTATTCAGGGCTTCTACAGACTTTTTAGACCATTTTACATCCATATACAGTGCTGCTTTACACAATGTCCTCGGTCATACTGGAATGAAAAATATCAATAAAACCAATAGAGATGATAAAGCCTAAACCTTTTACCACATGCATGATTTTATTAGCTTTTAGACCACATACATTTTACATTATACAGGGGTCTGGGGACAGTTTGTGCTAAAATCTCAGACGAAATATTTTAGAACAAAGTTTATACTTAAATACTTGTAAATGAAAAAGGCTTTTTAATGCCTTCTCAGATTTTTTGTGTGATTTCGATGGTTTAAAGACTTTTCAAGACCTGTTACTGCTTTAACTAAAGACAACAAATTGTATGTTATTTTTTATTTCAGGGAAGGGAATCAGGGAACAATAGATTCCACGTATCTAAGGCTGTTGAACTGCACTGAATTATGCGGAGATGTGTACACGTGTCACTATAATGCCATACAATTCAACAGCTTTGACATGATTGGCCAAATCATTACAATACAATTAAAGGCTGCAGTTGTTTTTACAGTTAATTTAATCATCTTTAATAATCGTAGGAGGAAGTTTTAGTCCTAATTGTTCAAGAGTTTTCTGTCTGAGTGATTGATCAACTGACTAATCATAACAGAATAAAAACAAATCTTCCAGAAAAAAGAAAGAAAGTACCCTGAGGTCCAGACAGTGCAAGCTGGCTCACTATGTTATCACTAAAGGTTTATACAACAAACATGAATTGTTGCTCAATTTAATAAACATGCAAAAAATGCAGCTTGCCTATCATTATCAAATTCAAACCAAGTGAGACATCATATATGTTTTGATTTCTGATAAACACAATTGACAGTATTTACACTTTGGTGGGAAGCCAGTGAGGGATTGCTTTCTTGTTAATGCATTAGAAACAGCCTGCTGGTTGGTTGGGGAAACATGCTCGGATGCCCAAGTGCGATTTATGAGGGATACTGAAATTTAAAAAGAGGATCAATTTTAAATCGTAATATAAAGTCAAACTGTTTTGACCTTTAATGTTTAGTCATTCATCCATATTGTCCCAGGTCAAGACATTAAACCTGAGCAGAGTATATGTTGGTATGTGGTAATATAAAGAGCATTTGTTTCAGTTCAAACTTTTTCATGTCATTATGGCCCCTGTAAAATCACTTAAAGAATTTTAATGATCTATAAAACCATGGTTTCTGGAGAATATTAAAACATAAGCTCAATAATGGTGTCACTTCTTAATGGGTATTTTGAACAGTTTACATTTCTCAACTACAGCCACTCAGCAATGGCTTTACTAGTCAGTACATATATAACTTATTGAAAAACATAAGTAGAAAAACATGGCTGGAAAATTTGTCCCTTATTTCTATTGTCAGTTTAATATTAGTGGACTTATTTGGTTTTCAGCTTAGGGCCTAACTTAAAGTCCATGACAGCAGTTTCCTTGTCTTAAAAAATATTATCTTACATCTTATCTCTATACATTAATGTTTAGTTGGCAATTCAACAGTTGCATTAAGATGTTTAACTATATAGCAGCAGTTATGCAAGACCTTTCTCTGATTGCTTCAAGTCTAATTAACTGACATTACTATTCATAATGAGCAGGGAAAGAGAAATATTTCGTGCTATATCTTCCCTTTGTTAAGATCTTTGATAAGATCTTCTGAGCTTTGATTCAGGTTTTAACATCTATTTAATCTATTTAAAATGCATAAAATCATTTCAAATTCAGAAGCAGGATTCCCTCAAGCTGAAATGCATCTGTCAACAATCTGCAATCAAACATCTACTGCCTTTTACATTTCATACCTTCTGTATGTCATAAAATAATTAAAACTCATTTACTGTTTTTATTGGGTTGCCTTGCTCAAGATAACAGTGTGTAATGAACCACTCAGTGTTGTTCAGTTATTGTGCCGACTTGTTCACCATGTGACAGAGGCAGAGAGGACCCGAGGAGGGCGTGCTGAATTATTCAGTGCCACTCTAATCTTACAACACACATAAGCGCGCACTGACTATAACATAAAGTAAATACAATGATACAGTCTTGTTTGCTGCAATGTCAGACTCATGTTGATATGAAGGTGCTGGTGAAACTTGATAACACTGATATTTTCAAAAAGTAAGCTACTGCAATGCTGCTGTGCCCGTGGTGTTAATAGAGTGCCACCGTGTTACGCATGCCAAATTACAATCTTTAAAATCTAAGGCTTATTATTGATGAATGAGGGTTTTTTTCTGTGATCTGAAAGAGAAGAAAAAGACAGAAAAGAGTAGCTAAAAGGTTCTGTATGTAGCAAGCACTGATGTCATCCCTCCCAGTGACAGGGAAGCTGCCTGACTAAGAGACGCAGGACAAACAGGATGTGTTCTGGGACTCATGAATTGTCCAGTGGCTGCTGATAATAAAAAAGCCATATAAACCTATTACCTGCTTCTCATACATCACCACCTAGTTTGCAGAGCCACAGAGTCGAGTCATCACAGAGGTCTGAAGCCCAATATCACAGGAGCAGTGTTGAACCCGTAGGGGCACATGAGCCAAACAAAGGGGCGACAATTCACACAGAGGAATGCATAGCTGAAATGGATTAGAAACCCTTCTATTGAATGTGAAAATCAACGAGGAGGAGATGACAGAGTGAAACCAATTTAACAGACGTAACAGAAACAATGGCGCAACAATCAGGACTTCAGAGTCTGGCTCATTCATTCACCTAACTGGGATATAAACACCTTGAACACACTCACCCGGGTGTATGTGCTCCTCCTAGTCTGTGACATGTTTCCTGGTCGCCGAGCCCCCCACCCCCAAACTCCCTATCTTGACTAAAAGAGCGTGTTATGGGGGAGAGCCAGACAGTAGGGGGTCGAGAGGAGGGGCGGGGGAGTTCAATGATGCTGCTCGAGCGTCTTCTTCTTGGTCTCTTTACAGACTCACACCATCCCTGTCTTGATCCTCATAGTATAGCTTGGGTTCTCAAAACTCCACGTCCCTCCTCTCTGCCGCCCATAGGAGGAAGCCGACGGGAGCTTTTGGCTCTGTCACGAAGTTTCTGAGGGGCAGATGGTGCCGATCCACCCCTCTGATGAGCGGACCAAAGGAAAGGAGCAGAGCAAAAAAAAGAGGAAAAAACTGCCAGGATTGGCCTGTTGTGAGTGCATCAGCTGAGCAGCAGCACTGCGCTGCGCTAGTGTCTGCGCTGGCTTCTGCAGGAGGGAGGGTGATGTAGGCCCAGACGAAGGGTGCTGGGTCCTAAAGCCTGCAAATACACTTCTCAAAAGGTTCCTAAAATAAACTTAACAGTCAGTATTTCCATGCATGACCTCCTATTTTGGCATAATATAGAGGTTTTGTCTTGTTTTGAACTCCCTGAGAAGTGCTCTGTGGCTGATCAAAGAGCACTTTAAGTCCTGATAAGGGAAATCATTAAAGTACAAAATTCTGCAATAATCACTACAGTTAAGAAGGAATATTCAGTCAACAAAAACAACAACACATTAAAGAAATAGTGTAACAGAGCCCAGCTGCTTGCCCAGTATGCTCTATCTGCCGTGCAGTCAAATTTCATCAGAAAACATTTCACTTTCTGTCTTCTGCTAACTAAATCTAACCTACAAATGAAAGATGCAGAGACATAAGCATTTTTTTACACAAGGGGAGGTGAACCAGTTTAATTCAATCTGATTTGTTCATTGTGGTTGAACACAAAAGGCCCAGGTGATGTTCTGTAATGCTGCACACTGTAAGCAAAAGCCATCAGATTGCAGGGCCCAGTCTGATGTTGTGGCCAATCACAGAGTGAGGATTAACTCTCTTTTATCAGCTAACTGCATGGCTGGGACTTTTTAACTCAGAGTCCTCTCTATTTCTGTGTTGTCATCTCTTTGCAATGGAAGCTAATGCTGCAGGGTTTGTGTGTAAAAGCTTTCAGCTTAGGGGGCCGATGATAGATGTTGGAACATTATGCATTTCAGGAGCAGAACAAAAGAAACCCAGTTTTCCCCTACCAAATAATGCATCACTCACAATGCTTCACCAACCAAGCATGGACCTGGACAACAAAACATGTTCAGTAGTATTCTACATACACAGGAGCGACATACTAACCAAGGCAGTATACATTAGTGGCTGAAAAACCAAGGTTAGAGTCCGAAAGCTGCCCATAAAGTCTAGTACAACTTTGAAATCATAGGCTGTGTTTTGTTTATATCTGACATGAGAGGGCTTTACACAAATTGGGATGTTAGGAAACACAAAATAAACCTCTGCAGTGTCTGTGCACCCTTTTATGCAAATGACAAAGGCACAACCAAAAGAGGGGGTGTTGGGGATTTGTGGGAGAAAAGGGACGAGGAGCCCTTATCTCTCACTGAAGAAATAACAGAGAGACAACTAGCAGCGAGCCAAAAATCACAACAACTGTCTCCTTAAAGAAGATGAGGACAGTGGCAGAAAAAGAGGCATAACCAGCTCAACCAAACACCGTCTGCTACTGCTACGAACCTCAGTACGGTGAACGGGAAGGCTGCAGGAAGGTGATTTTAGGACAAACATTACAACAATACTGCACCTCAATGTGTCTGCTGGTCCAGACGGACAAAACAGCACCACTAAACAAGGTAAAGATGACTACATCCATAAATCTGATTTAGTAAAATAAGACTGGGAGAAATACAAATGAGGTTTCTGTGAAAGAGATTGTGCTAACATGGTGCTGAATGACAAGCTAAAATGCAAACTGCTGTGTCCAGGATGATCGGAATATCATCATAATTTCATTTAGGACTGAAAATAGCAATTAGTTTTAATATCAAATAGTAGATCAATCTAATATTTCCTTTTAGTAATGTGAAGTGTTAGTAATTTGTCAAAACTAATGATTAATAAAGTTCATTTAACTCATGCTAAGCTCAAGGTGACGTCATCCCTGCCTTTTATCAAGAGTGCAGCTTTGATTGCATCACACTGTATTTGTGTTTGCCTCATGATTATAATACAGTTTTTCATTAATTATTAATTATGTCATGTCCTGTATAAGTAACTATTATTACTCAATTGTCTTCCATCCACATAGATTTGTTTATTACTCTAAATCATCATTTTTATAATCTTTTCCCTGTTTTGTATCTTTTTATTTTTAAACATAAAGATTTGAGGTTTTGGACTGCAGGTGAGACAAAACAAGCTGCTTAAAAATATAACCTGAGTTTCTGGGAAATTATTCTAACCACTGGCGTATGTGCGTTTGGGGTTTTGTTTTTTTATAATTACCAATAATTAAAACATATTCAGTAAACAAATTAATTATGAAAATAGCTCTATTTATAACTGTGGGTAAACACAATTTAACTCTGCTAATGATGTTCAGGTCTGGCCTCATTACTGTGCCATGCATACATCAAAAATAGGTCATCCATACAAATCATGGTCAACCAGTACTTTACTCTAATGTGTACTGAATTAGTACGAAAGTGCCCAATTTAACTGCACAATCAAAATAAAACCCTAACAGAATATAAATAGAAATGTGTATCAGAATTTGTTTTAAATAATGTGATATTAAGAACCAAATCTGTAATTTGGTGCCATCTAGTGTGTTTAATACCTTGGGACCACTGTTTCAAACACATACCACCACCTTACTGATCAGAATAATGATTTTTCAGTAATTTAATCAACATAAGGAGCAACGCAAATTATACAATAAACGTATAATTTTTGCCTGTAATGTTTGGTGGGAATCATAATAAATCACAGCATGGGTGTGGCTGTAACCTGGCATGACAGTTTCCGCAGATAGATCAACCAAATTAGATGAAGAATTTGCAGGATTTTAGACTAATTAATTTGAACGAGTACATAGCCTAATCATCCTATTAATGCTGAATATCCGGGTCCAAACTTGCTCCACAAGCACCGCTAAAGCTCATTAAATATTTGTAATGGTCTTGACTCCATAATAAGCCGTTTGTGTAAATATTGTCTTTTAATAGCTCGTATTAAAATCTTCACTTTTGTCGCTGATATTTGGTGCTGTCAGTCAGTGGGACACTCCCTGACCAGCTGCTAGCAAAAGTAGCTATTAGCTTCGTTTGGCTCTGTCGATTTAAATACATCTCACCGAGCTTATTTTAAAAAGACACACACATTTATATCTGTAGACAGGTGTGTGTAAGTATTTTCAATTCATCCCCAGCCGTTACAAAGACCGCTGGGTGGGAAATCCTACCTGTTTGTGTCGGAAAATCCGGGTAACAGCTCAGCTTCGTCCCTGACAGGCTACATCCATCCACGGAGTTCTGACCGGACACATACGGCCTGTGGTGTCCGAGCTGCTGCCTGACCCAGCCCGCCCGACTGCCACCGAGGAGACAGGCGAAATCAACCAACTACAAACATGTTAAGTATATAATTTAAAATCACCAGTAAGTAGATAACAGCTGACAAAGCTTAAATACACATAGACATTGTCGTATAGATCAAATAAAAATAATGTATTTCAAATTTACCTACTTGTATTTTCTTGCAATGTATTTTTCATTTAGGGGCAATTCCTTAGAAAAATGCTGTTTCCTTTCCCTGAGTCAATGTGTTTATCTTACACTGCTCTTCTAGGTATAAAATCTAAATCACCACAAAATTATAAATGACTAAATTAAGAGGTAAGAAAAATAACCTGCTATGATCATAGTAGAGAAAATGGCCTTTGTGCAAAAGGTAGAAAGGTATAAAACAGACACATTATATGATTAAAAAAAGTCAAAAGGTAACTTGACCCAACCACTTATGCATCCATGTTTGTTTTATGTGAGTTTGCTTTACGCACTTTTGCAACACACAGTGTTGTGAGAGAAAAGAAAACTGCTGGAAAATGGCTCTAAAAGCACATGACGATGCTTATTTCAGTGTGACAAAAACTGAAAATGAATCATCTAGACTGCACTAAAAACATAGCACAGCTCCCCCAGCAGAAAAGACACAGGATCCTGACTTTAATCTCAAAGTTCAAAGTCAGCACTGGAAATACAGCACTGCTCCCCATCACAATAAAGGAACTGAAGTTGTGCGTGTATTGTTGAAGAAAAGGTGAAGTACAAATTAAACATGTACATCAAATACATGAAGAAGAGGATTAAAAGCAGTATAAAAAATTGAGTTCAGACTTTTTCTCAGGATTCTGACTGAGTTTACAGTCAGCTGCAACAGAGTCAAATTGTAAATTAGTTGATCTACAGAAAATTAATCTGCAACTAATTTGATCATCGAAAAATTATTTTAGTTTTTTTTTTGCCACATTTGCTTAGTTTCTCTGATTTACTATATGCTGTATCATGTACTGATCATGTTTGGATTCTGGACCAATGGTTTGTCAGTTTTATGACAATTGCAAAAACAATCGGCAGATTAATTGATAATGAAAATAATCATTAGTAGCAGCTCTATTCACTACCACCTAACGTCTGCTGCAACAAAATCTCATAAAATAGTTCTTGGAGACCTAAGAGGGGAGTGTTTTTATGTAACTTACCACAGTACCATGGGAAATTACTGTGGCACCAAATAATGACTTTGCAACCTGACATTATAACAAAAAGAGTGAATTTTAAGACACCTAGAAAAATGGCAGTATTTATTGATCATGTCATGATAAATACCTGATCCACAAATTTTTAATAGACAGTCGAGGAAAAAACGTCAAAAACAATCAATGCAGAACAAGGGATGTCTTTCTTACTCTTACACACTTTCTTCTTCCTTGCCTACAATACCCACAATGCAACTTGATCATAGACAATTCAGAGATTTCTGTTTTCCACAAATCTCTGCTAACAAAGCCTCAAGGGCAGATGGGAGAGAGAAATTTGGTAACATCATTTCTGTCTAACTCCACAGTCTGATTTTAAAAGTTGGTGCTACCAATTTCTACAGGTTTTCCAACTTTTCTCAACTACTTACAACCCCCCTCTGTCTGCATAAAAGTTGGAACACTCTATTTGCCATAACCTTGTAAGCATTATTTCAGCAGTATTGTATTGCAGAAAGTAGTGTACTGCTATAAAAATGGTGAGAAAAATTTATTTAACAATGGAAAAGAGAGACCATTGTAACACTTAATAGTGTAGGTCCTCTCTACACAGAAATTCAGAAGAAAGACAAGGTGTCAGTGAGTAGTCTCCTTCACCATCAAAAGGTACTGAGGGAAACTCTTATAAGAAAAAGTCTGGCGGTTTGACAGGTCAAATTGCAGCAAGAAAGCCATTGCTAAGATGTCAGAATAAGAAATAGAGGATTGCCTGGTGTTATAGATTGATAAATCGAAACTGAACTTCTGCAAAAGAGTTTGGAAGAAATTTCTGAACAATATTTTATTTCCATTGTAGAAAGAATGCAACAAGTATGTTCAGCTGTTATATCTGCCTAAGGTGGCTATTTTAATGATTCACAAGTTTAGAATATATTTTGGTTTATAAATGGATTCAACAATTCCTTTTGTAACTTCAATTGTTTATTTGTTTATCTTGTTCTTATTTGTTCTCAATTAGAGATTGAACCGTTTGAATTTCAATAAAAAACTGAAAAAAAATTGGGGTGTTCTAAAACTTTTGACTGGTAGTGCATATGACACAATTATAGATGCAAATTTAGATTTATTATTTTATTATTATTACTGTTCCCAGATTTTATTATCTAATTTTAAAAATAAATAATACAATTTTAAGCACAAGCCACACAAACCATTTAATAAGCACGACTGCAGACACAGTGAATATTCCTGATCTAATATAAGAATTAATGTAATAAAGACAAAGGTTTATAGAAAAATAGAACATAGTAAATGATAAAATAATCTTGTGTGTATGTGTAACAAAGAAAAACATGTGACCTTGTGCTGTGTGTTGAGTAAACAGCACAAACAACAGTTCTTGTTGTGGGTACCGTACTGTCCTAAATGTGTTTGGTTGTTTTAATGCAATGCATGATGGGAAGACATGATTACAGAAAATATACTGATGGATGGTGACGTCACCTTGAAATGTTGCAGTGTACATCAATTTTTGTCACTTTTCTGGTCTCTGTATAAATCGAGTCTGTAATCAATCAGAGTAAAGTTCAACACTTTGGCGACAAATTTGGGAACAACATACTCTTTTACTTTCATGTAGCCCAGGTGCTCATACAGCTTCTGAGCGTCCGTCTGCACCACAGCGGTGTGTAAGACAACTGCCATATAACCTCTCTCCCGAGTGAAATCAGCTACTGTCTGACACAGAGCCTTAGCGATGCCCATCCCACGGTGACTGCGGCAAACAGACAAACGTTTCAGCTCCAAGCACTCTGGTCCATTCTCAGCAGGCAGACAAGCCACTGTTCCCACCACCCGACCATCACTTTCAGCCACCCAAAAACACGAGTCCTTCTGCTTCAGGTACATCTCAGTGATGTTGGTGAGGTCCTTCTTGAGGCAGGTGTCGATGTATCTGTTGTACATGTAGATGACAAACTGCCGGGCCGCGGCCAAGAACAAGGTCACAGCCAGGATGGGTAAGAGGAAGGACTTGGAGCTCGTTAAGAGAGCGCAGACCATGACCATTAGCACCATTTGGATCAGCGGCTGTTTCAGAACGTGCATGAAGGATGACGGCACATGTTCACTCATCCCCAGGATGAAGATGTCCTTCACGGTCTCAGCATCCTGTTCCTGATATTTCCGTATCTGAATACTGGCCATGGTTCAGTCCTGTTGTGCAAAACAACGAGGTCAAAATGTGAGTGGTGACGACTATAAAGACAAGTTTGTTTGGGTTTTTTTGCTTTGCAAGACTGACCTACATATTGCCTCAAACCTAACTGGGTTATAAACCTTGTAAAAATGTTAAATTATAACTACATTTTGGTATTTCTAGTTATTTTGAAATTTTTAATTAATTAAAATTCCAAAATTGTGGTAAATCACTTATGAGACTGATTATTAAACATTCACGTTCACTCATTACTGTGAACGATCTGATTACTCCCTGGAATACCATGTGTCAAGCCTGGATGTTGGATGAATGTTGGCTCATCTCTATTGGACCCACACCACAAATAAGTAACAAGAAATTACACATAAATGCCAAAGTTAAACTTTAGGTAACTGAAAAACTGTATCTAAGCTGAAAAGCTTATTTTACAGCTGTACAATGACTTTGGCTTTCTGTAAAACATGATCACAATGGTTTAATAATTAAAAGTAAGGGATACAATAAAGATAGCTGTATATTAAGCTACATCTTTGTACCCATGTGTCTATGTATGTCAGATCCATATTATTGAGGTTCTTTAGTATCATAGAAGAATCGTAAAGTGTGCTAACAGGAATAGAACAAACAAAAACCTAATTTCTTGATTCACTAATACATTTGCAATGAGTTAACAGTGGTTAATATATTGTCCGATTTATTGCTCAGGCCCTAATTTATAGGTTGCTGGTTCAACTGCTTCTGAAATTTGAAGACAACACTTTGGGCTTGGTGACTTTAAATATATGAATCAAAGGCAACACATACACAGTCCTTTACCTATTCTCTACCAAAGTACAGCTAAGAGGTAGTGATACTTTCATAATCCAATTAGTGAAACTTAAATCCTAGTTTCACTTCACTACATTTCAGGCTGCATATTTTAATAAATTCATCTTACAGTTGCTGTTCCTATTTAGAGATTTCACATCCAAAGTATACAATCATGTTACATGCTGGGTTAAATTAAAAGAGCTTGACCAGTAAACTGGCCGGGATGATATATCATCACAGATGTATTGGTACAGGCCTTTTTCAATGAAGATATTTTGACATCAGAGTAGTAAAAGTGCAGATGTAAATAATAAAACTAATGATGCCTCACTGTGTACTGGGACCCCTGAATCAGGTTCTTTATTAGCAATTTGCACAGGTACAGAGGAACACATACATAAGGATTCCTGCACCGTTTCCTCTGTAAGTTTATAGGAGAACAGACATCAGGAAGATAATAAAATAAATATTTAAAGGCAACTATCTAAAATTAGGATTAAAACATCCCAGATACAAAAGTACTGCTGACCTAGTGCGAGGAAGCTGCATAAAAGTAGTACTTAGTCTTTAAATACTGTATGTACTATAAATTTGTACACTCTGCATAATGTATGGTAGGTATGGTATGATTAGGAAAGAAACTGGTGTTGCAATTAACACACCCTGAATTGCTGAAGTAGGATAAAGAAGTTTACTTACACTGGCAGCTAAATCAACCCAGGTCACGAGTCAGATTAAACCCATGACCCGTGTGAAGTCAGTAATACCCATTATGTTAGAAATTATACCGAAATTAAGCCAAACTAATATTTAGATGATAAACTACGGTAGCATCTCTTTGAAGACAAAACCTTAATTGCACTGATTTACTTAGCTAACAGCTACTAGCGTCAGAGCTAGCCTCGCAAAGCTGTGGATTTAAGCACAATTCGCTTTGAAATTCACACAATAGAAAAAAAATGTTAACAAACAAGAGATACCTGGTTTACCTTAAAGCTTGAAAGTGAGATCTGGATACGCTAAGCGTAGCAGAGCTAACAGACTCAGTTTTGCCTCATTTCAGTTGTCTTGCTAGCTACTTCCGAAATGCGTTCAAGGGATGTCAGAACAGAATGGGAAAAAGAAACATGCGCTCATTTCATTACGTGTAACTGCTGCTATTTCGCCATAGATTTATCAAAACGTATATTTTAGCAAGTGACAAGTCAGAGATCTCACATATGTCTGGCTCGAAATTAGAGCCGGTAGACTGACGTTAGGTGTTTCCCCCTGTTGTACATATTACGGACTTCACGATGTGCCTTGGACGCAGCTCGCATCACTTCCTCTTCTATTTTAATCGTCTGTTACTGTCTGAGGAACTGCTGGCTTAATATTTTTATACACTCAAAAACCTGCTGGGTTAAAAAAAGAAACCTTAACCAACTGCTGGCTTTTACCTTTTTACCCTGAATACTGGGTTGTTCGCATGATCCAACCTAATGAGTCAAATTAACCATATTGCTGGGTTAAACATTACCGTACAGATTTAAATACTACTAAGCACTATTTGAACTACTAATAATAATATACGTAATTAGGCAAACACATTACACAAAAGAGGCCACTGAGCCCGAGTATTTCATTACATTTTCTTAAAACCCACAAAACAGTCCATTATGTAAAAGCACAGTACATTAATCATCTAGACTGCATTGAAAACACAGCACAGCTCCCCAGGAGAAAAAAAGTGATGGTGTGGATTTATTTTTGAATAAGATGTAAAGTACAAATTACACATGAATGTCAAGTACACCATCTACAGAAGAGGATTGGGAACAGTGGGTTGTGACTTTTTTCACAGAGTGCTGACTTTAATCTCCAAGTCAGAATTCTGAGTTCAAAATCAGCACTGGAAATACCAAGACGTCTGGTAAGATCACTTCTAACTCCACACTCTGATCACATTGATCATGTATAAAATTCATCTATAAATGAATCTAAATTATGAAAGTTAATAATTAAACAACTACAAGAAGCACAAGCCACACAAACTGTTTAATAGGCATAGGATCCTGAAATGTTGCAGTGTTTACATCAATTTCTGTCACTTTTCTGGTCTCTGTATAAATCGAGTCTGTAGTCAAACCGAGTGAAGTTCATGACTTTGGCGACAAATTTGGGAACAACATACTCTTTTACTTTCATGTAGCCCAGGTGCTCATACAGCTTCTGAGCGTC
>JAUMHL010000015.1:4002649-4016688 GCA_032362345.1 Sandelia bainsii
TAGTGTGAACTTTTTACGTTTTCCATAAATTTCACCCGAAAGCCAAATATCCCTAACTTTTTGAGAGTAGTGTAATTGACAAAAGAGATCAATGTATAATAAAACAAATGCACATTGCACAAATAACATCAGTGAACTTTCTATTATCTTACCTCATGCTCTAACCGCAGAGCCATTTTCAGTATCTTCTCCACGAAGAATAGGATATAAAACCCGCCAAATATACCAACTGCATTCTGCACATAGTTGTCCGCTTTGGGATCAAAACCCAGGGCCTGTGGATTAGCAGGAGAATGTTAATGTTAGAGGCCTCCTGAACGAGATTCCTGTTTGCATTAAAGGCTTTTACTGGTCCGTGTTCAACCTTATGACCACCTCCACCTTTAACAAACCTCTGGTATGAGCTGAAGTACAGCGTTGGAGAAGAGTGTCCCAATGGCCAAACCAATGAAGTAGGTCAGCACTTTGGGGAAATAAGGTTTCTTAGTAAAGGGGATCAGCAGGAGGCCAAGCAGAGATGCTAGGTTAATCACGGTAACGGCCAGAAATCCGTAGCCCCAAACTGTCGGGAAAGAAAGGAATCAGTTGTTATTCTACTATTACTAGTCAAAATTATAATCTCAGTATTTCATGCTTTTCTGATTTTATTTTCTCCTTTGAGATCGTTGCTGTGGCGTTTCCCTTTTTACACCCTGCGTACTGCTGCAAACAATTCAGCTTTAGTTTCATAGGTCCACAGAATATTTGTAAAAGTGGTCTTTGGCACACTTTAGGTGTGCTACATTGTTTTTTTCACATTCATGCAGTAAATCAGGAAATTGAAAATGGAAAAGGATGTTGAATTAGCCTACACTTAATTGTGTGACAGAAGCTAAAATTTGTGAAAACGTTAACATTACATCCATAAAAATACTATATCCAACCATATAACACTACTGTAAGGTATGTTGTTGTGTCAAAAGCACCTGCAGACATTTTGGCTGCCAAAATCTACATCTGTTTATGTTCATTATGAAAGAGTAACCAAACATGCATGTACAGTAACTCAGCACTATTTACGCCATTTATTTGCAAAAGAGAAATTCTGTTCACAAGGCCAGGTGGAGGAAACAGCATGCATCATGAACAACACGCTGAACAACAGTCACAGTTGGCTGCAACATCAACAGCTCTTGAGACGGTGAATCTGAGAGGTCAGTGGACTCTCTGAGTGAATCCAGGACAGGGTGGAGAGTTATGGCTCCACCACAGGAGATCACTGAGTTTTTGATTCAATTAAAAAGTCAAGAATGGACAGGAAGGACAAAGGGTGACGAAATGACACATGATGACACACATAGACGTGTTCAAAACAAACTATCTTTAACACCAAAACTGAATAGTGTACACAGCAGCAGGAAAAAGTAACTCTCTAGAGTAAAATGTTTATGGGAAGAACATACTGTATTATCTTATAACTGTATTTATTTTACCTAAAGTTCACACTGAGACCTGTTGTGTTTACTCAGTTGTGTCATTTTGTGCTTTAAAAAGTCCACGTCTCTCTGAGCAAGACACGTGTGCTTTATTTTTACAGATCCTAATTTTCTATATTTGTCATGAAGAGTTTCTCAATCATGGAAATTATTCTTATAATATGTGAGATAAGAGAGGTGGGAGAAACCAGTGAATGTGTAAGCAAATAAAAACTATTAAAAAGACATTTTTCCCAGTTTATTGACTTCATGTATAATCCCTGCAGTACCTCCCAGTGTAGGGCTTTTACAAAACTAATAACAATCTTAAGACATACAGTCGTCTTGTAGACAAAGAAAAGAAAAATTAAAAGTAAACATTTATTGTTCTAGTTTTCCATGATATTTTTCATGTTAAGCAGGATTATTCATGGATGTTCACTGGGACAATATGAACACTGAATATACATATGTATAATATATAACTCATTTATACAATATACTGTATTTACAGTACATATTGTGAATTATATATACGCTGAGTCTGGCTGTACTGCAAACATCAAACGTGATACATCTTTCTCCTGACAAACAGTCTGTCCTGTTACAATGAAAAACTATTATGTCAGAGGAGTCCACTCGACCAACACAGTAGAGATCAGAACGAAAAGAGACAGGACAGATAAAAGAAAGCGAGAGGGACCTCTGACACAGCTTGGGGGCTGGATTTGAACCCTAATTGATTTTTTTAGGCATCACAAGAAAAGCAAAATAGTCTATACTGGCTTTAGAAGGTGTCCTTCATCATTCAGAATTGTCCAAAAATCTTTAGCATTTTGGTCACTGTGGATAAAAGCAGTGTCAAACCAAATTCAGGGAAACAAACCCCCATGAACTGTGACTTATTTGAGTTGCAGGGGACTTGACAAATAAACCATGGATGCATGCAGCAGTTAGGATGAAGCAACTCACCACTGTAGTCAAGAGGCGGCAGAACCTTGGGGGCATTGTAGGGGCAGGAGGGCAGCAGCACCTGGGTCAACACAGCAGGACAAATCCTGTCCAGATGTTCCACAGTCAGCTGACTGACATTACTGAACCCAAAATGATTCAAGATCTGCTCTGCTGAGAGACACTGAGAGACAGAAAGACACCATTAGACACATTTTTAAAAGCAGTTTTGTCTAAAAATCCCTACTATGTTATTAATACCCCCACTTCTTCTTCCTTTTTCTATGAGTGTTTTAATCTTTTGTGAATTGTATTGGATTCTTTTTTAATTAAATTAGTTAACAAGACTAAATAAAGTTCTATTATGATTATTGTTGGGGTCAAAACCAAATTTATTAATGCAATTTAACCATATTGGCTGAACTGCATTAACAAATTCTGTTTTATACCCTACCTGTAACCATTCAAATATAGTTAACAACTATATACGTGAACTACTATATGTGAACCATCTAGTGTTAATGTGTAGGGGCAAAGACATGTTAATTTTCTTTCTTTTTGCCCTCATTTTCTTTATTTATACACAAGAGGATTGGTGGCTGAATTAGCTATTAGAGTTCTGACTTTTTTCCCAGAATTCTGGCCTTAATCTTAGAACACAGAGACTTTAAACTCTGAATTAAAAAACTGAATTTTGAGTCTCATTCAGAATTCTGGCTTTAAAGTCTCAGAATACTTTGAAAAAAGTCGTAATTCTGGTTTTAATCTCTAAATTCTGAATGAGACTGAAGTCAGAATTCTGTGTTTGAAGACAGAAGTCTGACCAAAAAAGTTGGAACTCCAACATATTTTTTGTACTGTCCCTAATCCTCCTCCGTAAATGTTCTAATAAGGTAAATTAACACTTTATTGGTCCTCTGTGGGGGAAATTCAGCTGTCGAGTAAAAATTACATCAAGAATCAAATCAAAAACAACCTAACAAACAGAAAACTAAGACGCAAAAACATATTGGGGTATTATCATATATTGTTGAGCTTTCAACAAAAGAGAAAATAAAAATGAAAAATAAATTTTCATTAACGCTCATGAATTTGGTCATAAATAAGTCCCATCATTAAATAACACATGCAGACAGAATGTTTAAAACATATATAACTGTAATTAGTAGTATAAAAAAAAAATAAAAAAAGTTACTAATACAAAAACAACCTAATTTAAGATGAATTTTTTCATAATCGTATGAACTTGTACGATTACATGCTACCTACCAGCCTATAAGAAACCAGTTATTCGTTGTTTGTAAGTGACCACTGATACACTAAGATATAAAATTAGTAATAAATGTAATCAGATCTTACGCTCACCTCTACTTTTTCCAGTGGATTTTCCTCCGTTATTGGCTCAGGTCTTCTGGCTGATATTAACAGCAGTAAATCTTCCAGGTCCTTTGTTGAAATGGTTTTATTTTCACCATAAAAGCGCAAAATATTGTCCAAAAACCTCTGTCCATCCAAGTCCATCACGTGTATAGTCTGGGATGATGTGACAAAAAGCAGGACCCACGTAGTAAAACATCTTAAGTTAAACATGTTTAGTTTTAAGTGTTAGTCTCCTCCAATAAATCAATATGCTAGTCCTGCTCTACTGAAAGCATTTTACTCAAAAATCATTGAGTGCGTGGAGTTTTACGCAGTCCACAATCAGATCCATGGCAGAGTCAGAGCAGAAACCAAAGTCTGTGTTTTTAATTTAGCTGCTTTTCTAGTTTGATTAAATATATTTTGTGAGTAATAGTCTGTCCTGATGTGATCTGGCAGCCCTGTAGGAACAATATGAGGTAGATCCCGCTCGGTGGTCAGTCATTGAAAAGTGGAGGTGACCGCTGCATGCGCTCAATGTTTTCTGTTGTGTGGCCGACTTTTCTCAGTCGATATGCAGCGTGCTCTCTCTCTCTCTCTCACTCACACACACACACACACACACACACACACAAACACTTCTTGTGCAATGTGTCCCCTTATGTCTTATGTTAAGAGGGATAACAGTATAAAGTCTAAAAAAACATGCATGGAGTATATGTGTGCAGGGCCGACTATTTACAGATGTGTCTCAATTAGATCAATTATGAAACAGCTGGACGTCGGAGAAAAATACACATTACAACACGTGAGTCGCCTGTGAGTTGTTAAAGTTTAAAAGGTCCCTGTCGACGCCTGGTGGAAATATGAGACTTTAAAGTCAGAGTTCTGGCTTTAACCTTAGATTTCTGAGACTTTAAACTCTGTGAATGAGATTAAAGTCAGAATTACAACACGTGAGTCGCCTGTGAGTCGTTAAAGTTTAACAGGTTCCTGTCGCCACCTGGTGGCAGCTGATGATCACTGCAATAACAAACACTGCTATCTGTTTTTTGAGCAGTAATACAATATTCACTTCCAAGGTGAAAGGTATACTTGACTAAAAGTATCAATAACACTGTACAATAATCCATTACAGCAACATGTGCTCTAAGGATATCATACTCAAAGGCAGTTTGTTCCAATTAACTGAATTTATTGTTTAATTTAGCATGAAATATTACTAAACTGAAATTGTTATAAATTACAGTATCTGTAGAAGCGTAGCATCTGTTTTTACTAATTATAAGTATTTGCTTATGTACTACTATAACTGTAGTACACAGTACTTACTGTTTCCTTGGTGCATCAGCAGCCTTTTAATTTTAAGTTGCTTTGAGTTTAATTTTTTTTACGGTATTCCTGGCATAAGTACAGCTGAAACTGTAGATCAGTAAATTGACAGAAAATAATTAGCAACTATTTTGATAATAATTTAATTATAATAATAAAATGTATTTCAATAAAGTGTATTTCTTAAGGATTATAAACAGCTAAAAAACAATTCTCAGCAAAAAAACAAGGTGGTAAATGACCAAAACCACCATCTAGGAAATCAGACACACCTGGAAAATAAACAGGCAACTGAAGAAATCTGGTATCCCTTCCTTTCTTAGTATGTAGGTTTGTGAGCTGGGGATAAACTAAAAGATTAATAAGAAACAATCAACACACTGATAATGAAAATTATACACAAATGTATTACTTAAAATAATTTTCAGAAGTATTCAACCCTCACTGCTGATGTAATGAGAACTGAGTGACGTCAATGATGAAAAAAACCAAAACAGAAAAACACTTAAATGACAAAAATATATTTACAAATTGTCTTAATTAGGAGCAGAACTGTCGTTTATCTGCGAATTATCTAAATAATGTGCAAAAATGCAAACAGGAAATAAGTTTCAGTGCACAATATACAATCATTTGTCAACTCAAGAGTATTTAATTCTCTGCAACAGCTATTTATTATTTATAAAGACGTCTTATTTTATTAAATATCAGATAGTGGTCAATTAAGAAAAAGCGGCTTCAAAAACATTTTTCTGACATTGAAAAATCCATAAGGGTCAAAAGATTTAATTAAAAGACACGTAAAAATGTAACAGCTGACAAAAGACGAGCAGATGGAAGACGTCACCACTTTTCCCAACTACTGCCTCTGCATTTTGGTGAACATCAACATGGACTCTGGCTGGTCTCAGGTCATTAAAGATCCCTTAAAGACGTGACGCTGAGGGATTTAGTGAGCTCTGCTATGCTGGTGGGACGCCAAGGGTTAAAACTGACCGCCACCTTTCTAGAAAACATCAGGAAGCCGTTGGAGCTGAAACGTCCGGGAATGTTTCCCACGTCGAGCCAGACAAAAGGAGCGACGGAGGCAGAGTGGAGGGTGATGGTGTAGTCGGTCTTATCCTCCTGCACCGTGGCCTGCAGGGACAGAGACACTGCGTCAGTCGTGAGTTAACATGTCGACCTCCTAAAATTCATCTCACATCTTTTTATGTTGTGTGTTTTGTTGTCAAAATGAGCCAGTAATGCTTCAATCTGTATCTGTCCCAATGCCTTTGTTTTAAATTTCAGTTTTTTCATGATATTTTCTATTGTCACGGTGGAGATTAAGTAAAGTTTTTTGGTTAAATCAATAAAAACAACAAGAGACTGAAACAATCTGGGAATAACTCCAGTTTTAGAAGTTGCACTAGACTGAACTGGCTAGAAAACTATTAGGTTTACAAGTGAAAATAGATTTAAAAAAATACAGTACTGGCACTATATACTTCAGTACCCATACTGATTTAACTCTAGTGTTAAATCTGTTAGAAACTACAAAGTTAAAAACAAGAGGATAAGAATTAAAACATAAAGTAAGAGTTTATTCAAATGAGAAAAGCTTCAGTTTTATCAGTAGATTGGTGATGCTCAAGACTCAACCGATGACACAGCTTATTCAGAAATGACCTGTTTCACCTAAAATAGCTAAATTAAATAATTTTTTTCATTAACTTTTCAAACTTTTTATCTTTTTGTTTTGCTTGCAAATATATGACTATAACTACTTTCCCTCTGCTCTTCTTAGGAACCAAACTCACTTTAAAAAGCTAAAAAAGCTACTGAATCACATAGTTTCATTCTGTATTTTATCGTTTTAAGAATTGATTTGTAATAACAAACATATTAAATGTTCAGATTTGTGTTCTCCAAGTGTAATTTTATGTGTTTGGAGGTTTAATAATAAACTCATGACTTTTTCTCCCTCTCATTATTTCATACGTGCATAAAATAACACTTACAGTAATGTTTGGTCTCTGCAGGCCCTGAGCCTCTTTGGGCGAGCAGAGAAAGTGGTGGTTGGTGGGACCCTGCTGGGCGCTACTGACGTCCTCCAGGTGGAAGGTCGGCAGACAGGTGAGGCGGGTGCAGTTTCCACATCCTGCCAGCAGGGCGGCAACAGGCTGTTTAAAAATGGTCACAGCGCTGCCTCCAGGAACCAAGATGAAGTCTGATTTCAGCATGCACGCAGGATCCAGATCAGCCCAGGAGTACACAGTCACCTGGTCGATAAAGAAAAAAAAAACTGAGCTTGTTGTTGCTGTGGTGACTCATATATATATATGTATGTATATGCATATTTAGGATATATTTTAATTGCAGTTTGTTGTATTTGCACTCGGTTTGAAGATGTTTTCTGAATTCGGTTGTGTTTTGTCTGTTGCATGTATTTCCTTAAACTGCAGCGTGTTTCAAGCTCCTTTCCTTTGGAGTTCGAATGCATTCACAGTGAGTTGTTTGGACAAATGTGCCTGCAGAATCAATGTAATGTATATATACAGTTTACTATTTGAAACATACCACAGCCCTGAGCTTCAGGTCGTGATTCAGGTCTGAGACGGCGTAGATGAGCAGCGTGTTGTCGTCCTCAAACCCGACGGGAAGGACGGCTGCAAAAAAGTTCTGTGCAAAATAATGCAGCATTTTCCACTTCCCGCCAAACTCTGAACACACAGACATCAAAGAGGAAATTACATGATTATTCTGAAACACTGACTCTTAATAAAAAGTAATTAAAAAGAAATTATCTGTAATGTCTACAGATATATGACTGTTAAAACAAACAAAGCAAAAAGGGAACAAACTGTTTCTACCATGAGGATCTGCTCACTCACCGATCGATGACCAGGAAGGAGCCTGCCAAATGTCGTTGAGCTGCCAGTAGAGAGCACCCATCGTGTGACCACTGCCATCGATGATCTCGCTCTGACTCCGCCGATAAAACTCTGTCTGAGTCTTCACGCACTGAGCCTGCATCACCTGGGTAATGAATATGATCATTACTGCATGTGAGCAGAGTTTTGCAAAACTTCTCAGGAAGTCTGGAACATCCTGAATGGTCTTGGACTTAATTTTGATGGAGGAGTGGACTGAGAAGCTCCTGTGGATATTTTGACACCAGGTTTTTTTCATAGGAGGATTTTCTGTGTTCTTGTCATAGTAGGAAAAGCATATTAATGGGTCCATATGATGGCAGCTAAACTGATTTAGTCATCATTAATGTTAGAGCACACTGAAGAAACAACTTCACATTACAACATGCTTAGCAGCAGAAGAGACCATTTGACAGGGCAAAGGAAAATATACTCTTATAGTTAAACTTCTAGTTGATATTTTAAAATATCACAAAACCCGTAAGTTACTGTATGTGTGCAGAAGTTTCACCCTACAGCTTTAAATGAATCCACCACGTGCAGAGAGGGGTTTGTTTGTTTCACCTGAGTGATGTAGAGAGTATCTCTGAATCTTTTCAAAGGCTCTGCGGAGTTTGGCAGGTTGAAGTGTAAAGCAGCCTGCTTCATCATCTGTTGGTTCCCGTCCTCATGGTGCTGACGATGGGAAGTGAAATTACTGCCGTAGCTCCAGTCTTCTTTAACGGAAACCTGAAACATCACGAAACAAGGATATCCTCTACCACCATTTTCTCTCTTCAGAAAGTTTTAAGCCTTTGTGTAATTATAAAGTTCACTTCACAATCATATCAGCCTTATCTTCTGTTTTATCAGTTTTCTTTTAGGAGAATTGGAGTCTTCAGAATTCAACCTTTCTTCTGCATAAAAAGGCTTTAAATGCCAGTAAATATTTTTCAGTAATAACTAGTAAATAACAACAGGTTTACTCATTCACCGGCTGCAGAGTGGAGAAGGAAGGCCAGGACTGGAAGCCGTATTCAGAGGCAAAACGTGTTCGAGGGAAAGTCCTCCAGTCCCAGCAGTCCAAAACATAGCTGTAGAAATGAGTGTCCCCGTAGTGAGGGTCGTACGGGTTTGCTGCCACCCATCCTTCCTGCTCCGATTCGACTCCATTTGTCGGGCTTGAGATGAGAAACGGACGACTCTGGTCCTCCTGGAGGGAAATATAAGATGTTTTAAAGACAGATCCTGACAGCCTTTCTAAATTAAAAAATGACTAGTCACTCACATCTTGTACAATCTTCCTTATGTTGTCCACATACAGCGTCACATAGTCTTTAATGTATGTGGGTCTCTGGGAAATCGGGATATTGAACCAGTCTGTTGCCAAAGCTGCCTCATTTTCATTGTTCCCACTCCAAATGATTATAGAAGGGTGAGACTTTAAGCGCTGAACCTGTAGAGTTCAAATAAAACAAAGCTCAATATGTTTAATTTGAGTACATGGATGCAAACTGGTTATTGGCGCATAGAGAGAAATGACTTACGAAAGGCAAAGCTGCTTTATTCCTGTTTTGTTTTGCTTAATTTGACATCTGTTGATGTATTTTAAGTAGAAACACTTTGTGAAAAGTACCTTTCTATGTTTATACAGTATAAAAATATTAAATTTTCTAAAATACACCACTCACCTGCTGGATTACCTCTTCTCTCACCGTCTGTATGAAGGCGCTCTCAGTGGGATACATCGCGCAGGCAAACATAAAGTCCTGCCAAACCTAAAGGCACATATTTAAACACTCTGAGCATCCATCTGTTCTACAGTATGCTCATGAGTCATTGTGGTGTTGTGCAATGACAAAACATACAGACATTTCATCATGTGTCCTGAAATTGTCGAGCATTTTTTCCACAAATGGTACGAAGCAGCGAAGCTAAAAGTGGTATTTTAGTTTTAACACCTTCCAGATTTATCACTACTGAAACCAGTAAAACGCTTAATTTAAAAAAAACAACATCAACATCACTCTGGTTAAATATCTGTCACAACTGTGTATCAGACTCTGGAAAAACCACTATGTTTTATCTTAAGAATCCAAAACTCCAAAAGTGATGGATCATGTCAATTTTATTTCATGCTGACACAGAGGTTTTATTGCCAACATGAACAGAACAGTTGGGGTTTATTGCCTACAGGAAGTCGCAAACGTGGTTCAGTTCAGGATGAATGATTAACACCTGGGTTGTGTAGCGGGCAGCACAAAGTCAGAGTTCAGGTGGTTTTCAGATTTTAGTGAGTCTGAGGTAGTTGTTACCATCTGCAGTCACTTAGTGTGATAATATACTAAAAATAATGAACAAGCTGGAGTAATAACGTCTGTATTTCCAAACACAGAGCTGCTGGTGTTTCTATTAGCTGTCTAATCTGTTCTGTTAAAGTTAAAGTTGAACTCTGACCTCTACTAGAGCAAGATGGAGGTTGCAGTGAAACAGGAAATACATGCTTGAATTTGTTGTTTGTTCCTCAAAAGAAGTGAATGAAATATGGAACAAATATTGTATTCGTACACCAGAATTACAGTATAACTATATCTCAGGGTTCCCTCTTTATGCTTTACAACTTCTCTTTTTGTGCTGTTGATGCTTCTGTGTTGGATCACTAATGTCAAAGAAGTGAACGTGGCTAAATTATTTCAGTTTATTTTTGTACTACAGAAAGCGCCTATAGCTATCAGTACAAACATACACTTTTAGATTTGTTGTAGTAGAAACACTGATTTCAGAGAGTGACAGCAGTTACCATGATTCCCAGCTCGTCACAGATGCTGTAGAATAAATCCTGCTCGTACACTCCTCCTCCCCACACCCTGAGGGCGTTCATGTTGGCGTCCACTGCTGACTGCAACAAGTTCTTCAAGCTGCAGGACAAATGGAGAGCAGGTAGCTCCATTTAATGTGTAATTTCATAGCTGAACCAACCCAGTACTGGAAACTATGTCAAAACTCCTGATCCAATTCTACTCCTGTGCTGTGATTCAGAGTCAGAAAAATGTTGGTACAAGATGAGACAAAGAGAAAAAGAGCAGAAGGATAAATGTTGCTTAGGAAAACTTCATTCACTCATCATTTACTCATCGTACAGAACTTAAGTACAAACTAAACTCACACAGCAGGGGTGACCTGGTCTTGGAAGGAGTGTGCTGGGATCCAGTTGGAGCCTTTGAGGAAAACTGGTTTCCTATTGATGCGGAAATAAAAGCTCAGGCCTGGAGATCCAACGATCGGCTCCTGGACAAGTTCCACTGAACGAAAATACACCTGTGGATTAGATTTAATCTGCATTAACACTTTAAATCCACTGCGTTGTTCAGTATTTACTCAAACACTGATAAATGCCACTTAATTCAGTTTCACAGATGTTTCTGTCTGACACTGCAGTGTTAACCATGAAAACTAATATTACAGTCAATGGACAAGAAGCCCCTGTAAGATATATTAAAATTTTAATCAACATGTAATCATGTTAGCGGCTCTAGAACTTAAAAACATAGCATTTATACTTTACTACCAGAAAATAACTGTCAGCTGCCATATAAAACAGTGAATGAAGTTTTACTATATTTAATTATTCTAGCTCATTTTTGCTTTGTTATAATTCATTATTTTTTAATACAATCTAGTTTTAATGCTGCAAATTTTGTGTTTTATCGTTAGTGCAGCATAACTGTCAGTATTTAAAGTTAATGTCACACTTAGTAGATAAAAATCCCCCATAGGCTATATATAAATTTTTTATATTTATAAATTTATATTATAAATTTTACATAGAAGAATATGACATGTACACATTTATAAAAGCACTTTACAGAAAACTTTGGCACGAGCATTTTTATTCATAAAAAGTCTTTGGTATAACGCATGTATATTGTGTCTCCTTTTTCAAATAAAATGCAGAAGCTTAGAATAAAAAGCAATTTCTAGTTGTCTACCAGTGCTCTTCTTGTTTTCATATTATACTTGTGATGTGTGTTTCAAATTCACATGTAATCTAGAGATTTAAGTACACAGTACACTGTGCTGGGTAAATTCAAAATGTGTAAATATAGTATTGAAGGAGCATAACTGTTGACAGGCTATGAACTCTGACCTTAGACTCTATATTCAGGATTGAAAATCCGTCCTGAAAACCTCTGACAGTCATCTGGTAAAAGGGTTGGTCACCGTGTCCGTTGGGCCACCACAGCTTCACCTGGACACTCTGGAAGTAGAAGAAAAAACACTCAAGATTTTGTACTAGCAATAATTCAGCTGAGCCCAATTCAAACTGAAAATCAAAATAATCTCTAATTTTCAGTTTAACTGTTTATTGTTTTATTAACAGTTTAACCAGACTGTACAGAGTACCGTGTTTATATATAAGATGAAGGTGTTCTTGGCCTTTCCGGAGAGAAACTGTGTCTGGAAGGTCTGCTCGGAGTTCAGCTCGGGTATGGAGAGTGCGATTTGACAATTTGTTGTCCGAACAACATCAACAAGAAGCTCGACCTGGAGTATCCACTGAGAGAGACTGTAATCTAGACAGAGACACAGATAGATTATATGAACAAAAACAACAGAAAAAACACGCTTAATTCAGTGAAACTGAGGTGGGATACAACAACTTATGGCAGAAACATTAATATAATTTGTTCAAACATGATAAGAGCAAAGGGTTTAATGTGGGTAAAATAGAAAATTAGGTGGTGCTTGTCAGTCGCCAAGAAATTTAAAATGTGAAAGAAGACAATAAGGCATGTGGTATGGATAATAAAACTTCAGAACATATGAAATTTGCTAGTAAGAAGCTTTATACTTTGTTGGCTATTTGCTTTAATGGGCTTTTAGTTCATGGTATTTTACCGGACTCTATACTATCAGTTTTATTAGAGCCAATAATTAAAGGTAAAGCTGGCAAAGTAACCAGTTTGGACATTTATATGCTTGTAGCTATAGCCAGCATTCTGGTTAAAGTACTGGAGAATATTCTACTAGATTAGTTGGAATGGTATATTTCCACCACTCACAGACAGTTTGGTTTCAAACATCAACATAGTACTAATATGTGCATTTTTGCATTAAAGGAGATTTTAGATAAATATAAGAGATAAAACTCCACAGTTTTTGTTTTATTGATGCATATATCATGAAAAATGACTGAATAAACTGTACCAAAGAGTGGTTCCTAGATTCTTAGTGAGAATTTTGGCTTTTTGGTATAAACATCAGACAACAGTAAAATGGGGAAACATTTAGGGTAAAATGGGGTAATTCTCTTATTAACCACCTTATGTATGCAGACGATGTGGTAATTTTCTATCTGTATAGTGCTGGTGTTACTGTTACTGAGCTTTTTTTATCAGTATGGTCCAGATTTTGATATTAAATATAATGCCAATAACAGTAATATCATGATTATTAAGACTAAAGAAGACATAAAATCTGTATTTCACATTTTTTTGTCTGGTGTAATGACATTAAATATTAGGTTACCACATAACTAATGATTTATGACATGATAAGAACAGTGTTGCAAGTTTTAAGGACAAGGTAATATATTGGCTCATGAATTTAGGACCTCACTATTAAAAGCTTTATACTGCCCAACTGTGGTGTCGCTTCAGAAAAGTCAGACTTGAATTGAACTGAAAACACATTGTAAAAAACAGAAGATGAGATCAATTAAATTAAATTAAGTGTCATTCTCAGAGAACACTAAAAAGTAAACTAGTCAGTGAATTATTTTATTTCTAATAGCAACCATTGTATTCAGGGTTTCAGGACTTTATGTTGCATTAATTCTTAAAATTGACTATACAGTAGGCTTTCCCATGACTTTCTGACAGGTATCTTTGTGTGAAGACTGAACCTCTCTGACTCTTGAGCAGGTTAGAACTTCAAGTCAATCCAGCTACTGCATATCGCACAACTACTCTCAAGTAACATACACTACTCACAAAAAGTTAGGGATATTTGGCTTTCGGGTGAAATTTATGGAAAACGTAAAAAGTTCACA
>JAUMHL010000015.1:4019834-4053089 GCA_032362345.1 Sandelia bainsii
ATAGTGCATTTTAGGTTCATCCTGAAATTTCACCCGAAAGCCGAATATCCCTAACTTTTTGTGAGTAGTGTATATGAAGAAATGGCTTAAATATTCACTATGAAAACATTATGTAGGTAAAAATATGACAACGCACGTATCTCGTCCTTTCGTCCTACCTGGATGTATCCCTGTTGGTGCAGAGCTGAATGAACACATCCTGGCACCTGGGCTGGCAGCGACACTGAGCCATTGGAGTTTGTCAGACTCCATTTACCGTTCAGACTCTGAGTTTGTTGCTGCTCCGCTACTGCGGAAAAACCGGGTAAATCTCCGAAAAACAAACACGACAAAACACAAAAAGCACAAATAAAAATGTTTCCCCGCATAATCATGATGTGTAGTTTGTTGTAGACATGGTAAGTACACGAAATGGTCCTCTAAAGTGTACTGCTATCTGAGTTTAGTGATGTTTACCGACCACAGACACTTCCTTGTTTGTCATGTGACTCCACTCGAGGACGTCATGTGATCAGAGGCACAAATTTTGGCGCGAAATACTTTAAAGATGTTTTTAATTCTCGCACATTAACAATGACAATTTTTTTTTTTACTTTTTATATATTAACATTGGATACACGCAAATATATATAAAAAAGTGATTTCGTTTTTTATTGTATGGCTTTAGCAACAAAGAATAGCTTTATGATTCATAAATCATTTATTAACGACGGAGCGCGATTTCAACAAACGCTCACGTGGATCGTATGAGATGATGGGACAAACGCGTCGTTTAGGTTTGAGGACTTACTGAAACAAAAGATAATTTTAAGGGTCCAGAAAAAACACTCGGCAGTTCCGATACCACTTTTTGAGAAGGCACCATATGATTGAATGGCCTTATTAATAGTTAAAAATGAATCGTAGATCAATTATGAACAATTAGGTCATCAGATGGTTAAAGTCTTTGCTGATGACCATGTATATTTCCAAGTTGTTTTTATTAAATTTTACACCAAGTTCCCATTCTGACGTTTGAATAAACACATTACATTTATAAAGGTTGGCAAACAAAGTACTGAGTCAATTTTAGTTTTAAATATTTTGACATTACCGCTACTAAAAGTTACTCATATTATAAATGTTGATAAAACTTGAATAACGTATTCTTCAACCCATCAAATCTGCAGCTGTGAATGTTAAGATGCATTTTGGCCCAATGTCTGGCAGATCTTTTACAGAAGTGCTCACTACTAAAGATGCATCATAAGAAAAAAGAAGCCAAGTGGAGATTTACCCACAATCTGGCAACCCAAAAACCATTCGTAAAAAGGATGAATTTAAAACATACAATTTTAAGTAGTTCGAAAATAAAGATGTGATTATTGCAGACACATTAGCATCTGCCTTCAACTGACAAATCATAAAATTTGTAAAGAATCACTTTAAATGAAAAACAAAACACAACACTGATTTGTTGTATGGTTTAAGTAACTTTATTGAAGGGAAAACTAAAAAGAAACAGAGCCATGAGTTGATTATCAACCATTAGCTTTGCATCATTATTTTAGGGCTACAAGAAGACAGTGTTTGAGTGGGCATAAAACTAACTTCTCATCTACTGGCTTCTAAATAAAGAAAAAGAAAGCTGTTGAGGGGAACCAAATTTTTTCCAACTGTCCATTCTTACAATCCACTTTATTTGCAGAAACATCAGATATAATAGCCTACCTTTATTAACATGCATAAAATACAACATTGAAGTTCTTATATTTTGTTTTCTTAACATTAATATATACTGCTGTGCTCCTCTGTACTCACACCAATAGTGGAATAAGATACACTTCTTTTCGCAGGTAATATACTAACAATCTTACCAGTTTCCCCAAATCTTTCAGAGAATTTGTATCCTCCATTTCAGATTTTACCACTTTCAAATAAAATGATGTCATTATTTTGCCAATTTCAAACATTAAAATTCAGAATTTCCAGGTTAGGCTTCCTTCAATAGTGCTGAGAAACCCCATCTCCCATGAAGTAAATATCAACCCCACATCATCACCATGAGGTCAATATACTTTTTAGCATCAGGAAACCAGTCGCATCAGATTCCACTAAGTGTGTGCAGAGTAAATGACTAACATCACCAACTCTGGGTTGAAAACTCTTACTGGAGCATGCTCAAGCTGGGTGTTCAGAACCATGGTGATTATTTTTATAAACTCCATACAAAACAGGAGTCGAAACTTCACAGAAACTGGCACATGTCCTAGAGAGAAAACACTATCTTCTTATGAGCGCGAAGGTGGAAAAAGGATGAGGGGGTAAAATGTTCTGATTAACAAAAAAAATAAAGTGAAAAAGAAAAAACAGAATCCTGGAATTTTAAGTTTGAACACGCGACATTTCCCATCAGCTTTCCACACAACGCCATCACATTGCGTATTTTTGTGTCCATTCTTTTGCCATTTTGGTGTATCTGCAGAGAGAAAGAAGAAATCACTGCCACCGTCACTGACTTTGTGTCAGATTTATTACAGCACATGCACATGAGCACTTTGCTTCTTAAACGGGGCAAGCCAACTTAGCACCTTGACAAAACAAGCTGGTATAATTCAGAAAAATACAATGATTCATACACAAGTTTTCAATTTGAAACTTTAAAGTACTTCAAGTCAGGCATCTACACACCCAAGTGACAAACTACAGCTATGATTTTCTTCAAGAACAAACCTTTTCATGCCGAGTTAGTGTCTATGTTCACATGCATGGTTTTAACAATTATAGCGAACAGACCTAAAAGTAAAAGTGTATAAAAATCTTTATAGCAATTTTTCACACCATGCATGCTTAGGTGCCATTTCCATCCTTTCATTTCAGTACACTACGTAAATTTAAAATTTAAGACTTGTAATGCGAATGAACTGTTGCATTTTCTTGAAACATTTATGGTGACGCTGTTGCTAGAATACGCAGTAAAAAAAATAAAAAAATAAAAAAAGAGCCTTGTAAGCATCCAGAACCCCAAAACATGTTATTCTTATTGTCCATCTGCTAGGTTACAGTCAGACATCATAGCTCATGAATGCTGTTCTTTCTGGCAGCCAACTGTTGGTGTGTCCTCGAACACACCAAGAAAATTTTTCACTATAGTGCTCCCTGACAACTGCTTTGTTATGCAACATGAATGTGAAAAATAAAACAATCCATTATTAACGGTGGATCATCTATCGCTAGCAAATCTCAGTTGTGGACAAGTTGATTCTTCAATTACTTATTGTTTTAAACATTTGACACGTGTTGGAAACTGGTCTGCAAAGATATAGTTTCATTTTTTAAATGTCTCACTACACTATAGGTACCATCTATGTTGGTGTATATAGTGTTAAGTATTTCTTTTATATCAAAACTTAAGTTATACTGCACATGATCAATAAAATCTCAAAACTAAAAATCTTAAACACTGTCCATTAAAACATCTTAACTGAAGACTAATTTATTTAGATATAATGTAACAACAGAACTTATTATGCTGCATCTTAATTTCTCTAACACATCAGTGGTGACTACAACTGCTCCGATGAAACCATTTAAGCTGTGGGCAGCACCATTTGGCGTTAAGTATCTCTATTTTACAACAGTTTCCATCCTTAGAGTATAAAAGGTGCATGAAAAACGGAACCCTTTAAGCTCAGATATGTCACTCCATATGTACAGACAGGTAAATATTAGAACAGTCAGACAAATCTCACACTGCATTCATGTGCCAATAAGCAACACGACACAATCAGCCCCCTAAAACTAACCAAGATGCAGCTCTGCCTCTTGGCCTTACCCTAAAGCATGGCATACTTCGCTGTCCACTCCTGAGCTAGTTTACTGTACCTGACAGGGTGAAATTAGGTCACATACTATACGCGATATACATTTGATACCTACTTTAAATAAAAAAACACAAACTACAAAACATATCTTACACGTCCATTCTTCCTTTTGAGAGTCAGAATTGGTTATTTCAGATGCTAGGAGAATAGTTTAACACATTTATGGAAATGTATACTTACTTCTGACTATCTGTTTTGTAGATTCGTGCAATCTCTGGCACTAGTGGGTCATCAGGGTTTGGGTCACATAAGAGTGAGCAAATGGAGAGAAGAACTACAAGAAACAGAAGATGGACGTTAAAATAGAAGTCTGTTTTTGAGATAGCTGGTAAAAAATATTTCTACACAAGATACATTAACTTTATTCTGGTGGAGTCAGTCAAAGCTAAAGTTATTTTATATCTAAAAACAAAAAACAAACAGTTGACTAATCCAAAACAATATGTATTGTTACAAGTAAAAACATAACATCTAAAAGCAAGATTTGTGTTACATATCGGGAGTGTCCAAAATGACGCATTCAAAACAGCAAAATTAATAATATACTTCCAAAATACTTTTAAAACGCTTGTCTTGAATATATAATGCTTCTGTATATTTAAATAAATAAAATAAAACACAATTGACATTTGGCATTTAAAGGCATCAAAACAAAAACTCCAATTGTTTTGAACATTTTATGTTGTTACCAGCCAGTGTGGCAGGTTATCTATAAACTGGTCCATAAAAGTTAACTATTCATTTAAGGCCCTTCATGATTATCCATACCTTTAGAAATAGTAAGTGCTGGAGACCACTGTGATCTGAGAATATCCAGACAGATACTGCCGTTACTGTTAATATTTGGGTGGTAAATTCTTGTTGTAAATGCAACCTGAAAAATAAAAATGGGAAAAATAAAACACTGAGGACACTCACACACACACACACAACAACACACTAAGTGTTACGCAACTGAAATTCCTGGACATGACGCAGTGACATTTGAAGTTCACAACTATCAATTTCTGGAATGACAGGTATTACTTGACGTATGACGGCTGTTGAGCCGACAATATTTTCATGATGCCTAATGGCTGGATTAGTTTTCCTTTACAAGAAATGTTTGTTTACAAAAACATTGTGTATATAACAACTGCTCTGTAAACACTGGTCATTATTTTGATGTAACTTGTCTGCTTTGTGATAAATACTGAAGCTGTCTGATTCGATAAGACTTGACAATATACCTTTAGTTCAACAAATGTAAGAAAAATAAAAGGTTTAATCAACCATAGTGACATACCTTCGGTGGTTTGAAGGGGTAGTCTGTTGGAAAATGAATTGTCAAGAAGAAAACACCTCCCTGATATGGACTGTCACTCTGAGGGGGCAAAAAACAAAAAGTACATTTACATACTTTAGAAAGGAGCTTCCCATTATAAAGTCAAATTTCAACCTTTATCTCATTTAAAGCAGCCAGAAACAAATTTCAACATGACGTTGCTTCAAAGCAGAAAGAGGACAAGAGTCGTGTCATAAAGTGGCCACTTACAGGTCCCATGATTGTGGCTTGCCAGTGAAACACTGCAGAGAACAGAAAGTAAATGTTAGTAAACAGGTAAAGGTCGCAGGTATGCGATCTGACAGGAACTAGGACTCTAAACTGTCTTCACAGCTTCCAAGTAAACACATTTCCCTTTGTGTAATCATAGAAATGTTTTGTAACCATGTTGGTTGTGAGTTTTATCAATCAATTTTAGGGTAACCAAATTTATCAATTCTGAGCCTTTAGCTACACAAATTATCTTTTAGTTGACTTAATTAGCTTGTTTAGTTTGTTTATCATCATATTATTAATGATGTTTCCCCTTCACTTGCAAATGACCGGCATTTTTTTAAACACAAAGCAGCATTTGCCTTAGTCTTACAACACTTTCAGACATACAATTAGTTGACCGACAGAAATTTTGGTAATCAACTTACAGATTTTAGGCAATATTATTTATATTCATTAAATCAGTAATTTCTCAGTGAAACATTTGCACATTGTAGCTTTTTAAGTGTGAAAAACGTTTTTCCGTTGAGCAAACCCAATCTTTGAATTTGGTAAGACACAACAAGACTTTACTGCTCTGTAGGAAATCACCATTTCTGACATTTTATTGAAGGTGATATATTCAATTTGCTTATAATTAGCAAGAAACTGATGTTAACGAGTTATTACCATAATCAATCAAACCATCTTGATATTAGGTTTTTCTGCCAGTGTGATTTCCAACAGGTTTTGACAATTCAATTTTGTTGTTTGTTTTTAGTTAAAAATAGGATCGACAAGTCAAATTTTAATCGTGATGACGGCGATTATCAAAACAGACGCATGTTCGTTTTCTGCAGATTGACTAATAAATAACTAAACCAGTTTGGGGACACTTACTGTCATCGCCCACTGGGCCGGCTGAGCACTGTGCTGGGGGGTCACGTGCCAGGTCATTGAGCTCCTGTAATGAAAAGAGGTTTAGAACAATAACCAATTAGACCTCAGTAATCTGCAGAGACAAAACAACGAGGAAGACATGATCTGAAATCGATGTGCAGGATCAAGTAGCACTTAACATCCTTAATATAAATGCCAAGTAAGGAAAACTGTGCACTTCATTTATTCCACAACACCATCCTGCTGGCGTTCTCTCTCCTGCCACTCTCCAAGTTCAACTAGCAGGAGGGGGCCACTTTGTTATCGTGCCCACAGTTAAAAGCAAGATGAGACCTTAGCATATATACTCACACAAACACTACAGTCTGTTATTTTTAGGGTTTCAGCTATTTTAAAGTCAAGGGGAGGCCACTGCCCCACCCTGGTCCTCACATACACCATGTCATAAGTTTAGAGATTTCCTAGGAGAAGATTCTAGTAAACTACAGAGTGAAGACATAAAAAGCACGGGGTGAACACTTGTTCCTCGACTTTATTCTACTGTTGCCAAGTTGCTCCACTAAACTGGCAGAACAAACACACCCTGTGATGTACACAGGCTGAGAACAAATACGATCACATACCAAGGACATGTATCATGAACACATCTAACTACGAACTGATTCAGTGAGTGATATGAGTCATGGATTGTAGCAAAACCGCCGCTGTTACAAAACGTTTAGACTGTTAGTTAAGACACACAACGTCAACGTGTAGCTGCGGTAAAGGATCAGTGCCCAAACCAAACTGCGTCTAATAAACAAATGTGTTGTGTGTTCAAATGAGGGTAATAACTGTTGAGTAATTCGTGCGGCCTCGTTTTTGTTTCCGTGAATCCACCTCGACAAACACACCGAACCTTTAACTGAAACTGATAATGTTAGCTAATTTAGCTAAACGGTGCCGGCCAGTGCTAAACGAAAAATAAAACTGCTCACTTAACCATAAACAAACTAAATACATAAAAAACGCTAAAAATGATAGATTCCCTGCTCGGTTCACCGCCGTGTTTCACAGAATACACTCGGACAAGCGCTAGCTAAGTTACGACATGGGAGGCTAGCGCGGCGAGCTAACACAGTTAGCTAACTAGCACAAACGATGTTAGCTAGCGCTATCTTACCTTGTGGATCCTTTTCAAAGCCATCCTCTCTCGGTATTCTGTTCTTTAATTTTAATGTGTTCCGATCCAAAGCAGTGGGGGGGCAACCAGGATATGCCAGGATGATTCGCCACCTGTTAAATAAGGGACGCCAGGTCAACCCGATGGCCTTTCTTCTCGAGCTAGCGTCGTTAGCAGGCTAGCGAGCTTTAAAACTACGTAACGAAACTAGCTGGCGATCTTATCCGAGCCACAGACTCTACACCGCCCTTTGATAACCCTCAATTTCCTCCGAGTGCCTTGTTTTTGATTATTTCTATCCCCTAGCTAATGCTGGATAATAAGTGCGTGTGCCAAGTGAAAACTGCTCCTCCTCTGGTTTCGGTCGATGCCGTTAGCCAACTAGCGGCCGCCTGCTTGTATTTGAAGCTTTATGGTGAAGGCGGTGCAGGAGCTGCTGAGTGACGGTGCGGATGTGATGGCAGATTGGTTACAAGCCTGCTGGAAAAAAAAGTCCGGACATGTCAGCGTTTAATTAAAGGCTCAAAATTAAGTTGACATCCTTTTTTAAATGGTTTCATAAAATAAAATAACTACACACTGATCTGTTTGATTGTACAGATAAAGAAAACAACACAACACAAACACAATTATCACGTGCTTCTTTAAAGGACTACTCCACCACAAGTTGAATGTTAAAACGTTTGAATGTCTCATAAGGCTTTTCAAAGCAAATAGAGACTATCACAGTAGATCACATTCACAATAATATGAAAAAAGACATGTAATATGTACAAGGTGTTAGGTACAACAATCATATTATGCATTTTTGATGGCATTTAAAACAAAAATTAACAGTAATTTCACTATTTGAGTGTTTAAAAGCTTCAAAATCTTTTTAATTTCACGTATTTGTATTTATTTGTGATTAGACTCTATATTGTGTTACAAATGACCCCACTTCTGAATAATAAAATTACGTTGTACATTTTATACAGAATATCTGTTTAGACAGAATACACTCTCATATTTGTGTAACTTTAAATTACCACATATGACTGAAGTGGGTACTAGAGCAAATTAGAGTAAAAAGTGTTATGTGACTCAAATTCTTCACTTAAATTGTAGAAATAAGTACATGCTCTGAATTTTACTTTAGATACAAAAGTACTCCAGTAGGACATTGATCCAATCCAACTGAGTTACTGACAAAATAATGTATTTTAAACACAGTTTAACTTTATGCTTTAAGTCCAGTCCAGTTTTTTTTTCAGAAATAAGGTTTCTGCAGAAACCTAAAACATTATGTTTAATAAATGTACAAAAATGAGAAGTACTTCATACACATTCATTTTAATAATTTACAAAAAAATCACATTAATTTAATTTATTCTATTCAGAAATGTATTCTTCAGTTACTAGCAATAAAAAAAAGCAAATGTTACAGGCTACACATAATTGATTTAACATTTGTAATCAATTTCTAGTAGTTAATCATAATAATAATAAAAAACAGCTGGTAAAAGTTGAGATAATATTAACTACTTTATGCTTTGCCAGGTACTTTAATCCATAATACATCTGCAAAGTAACTAAAGCATAAATGTACTGTAGTAAAATTGGATAATGTATACTACCGCTGATACTTTAAATTAATGTGAAATCATGCAGAGATGTAGTAAAGTAAAGCTGAAGAAAACTCTCTGACACAGACTGACAGCCTTATTGTGCACCATCATGATTTTATTAATATAGGGAGTACAATAAAAAAAACGAATTACATGTTCACAGCTGTAATTTAACACTGGGAGAATGAGACTGTTTGCCTTACAAAAGGGCTGATTCATGTAAAACAAATTCAGCTGTTAAAACTTTTGCTTTTGAGACACTGCTAGCACAAAAAATGCTATACGTACAAATCAGGACACTGGGAAAAATGAAATGAAAATGTCATTTGATTGTTTTAAGTAAACATTTTTACTTGTACCTGCTAGAATTTGATAAATATTGATGCAAGAAATATGCTTGATAGTTACACATAATTTCTTTTAATTATATTTAATTTTATACAATTTCTTTACAGTTAATAAGGGTATCATTTTAACCCAACACAACTGAGTCTCTTTATTCCATCTAGACGCATTATTTGCTGAACTGAAGCACATTCATTACACTGTCTGATAATAGATACCATTTTTTTCTATTAGGTTACAGAAAGAAGGCAGAAGTGTTTAATTCCCCTTTGTGAAGGATCACGCTTTTACACCCTTCAAGGCACTAATGCAGGGCAGTCCGTCATGGTCGTCTGTGCTTGTGCAAGAGAAGGTGGTGTCCGAGGAGGACAGCCGGGGGACAGGTTCAGCCTCGCTGAGCCTGTCCAGGTCCAAGTCTGGACATGTGCCGTTACCTCTATGACTTTGAGAGTCGTCAGTGCAGTCTAAAAGTTCTGAGTTTTCATTATGTGACTTGACAAAGGTTTGGCTCTCAACAAAGTTCACTGGATGTGAGACAGCCTCTTGATTTTCATCAGCATTGCTTAATTCTGTTGAATTAAGACTGTTCCATGATTTAGCTGTCCCATCGTGTTCACCATAGCCATCCTGTGGTAATCCAGGACAGGAGGTAACACTGTCTATAAGTTCTGCTTCCTTAGAGTCCTGGCCCTCCACCACACACTCATTCACAGTATGAGTTGATGGTGGTGACGAGTCATTTCCGTTCTCCTCATCTTGGTGGTGCATGTTAGAAAGAGTTATTCCTGGCAGATCATGGGGACTAGAAAGACCACCTGAAGAGCAGCTTGTCACTGGGCTGACAAATCCAACAAAGTCTCCGCTGGAGCTGAAACAAAGGCCTTGAGCTGGTTGGTCTTTATCATCTGTCCCACAGTCTCCATCACCAAAGCTTTCCGTCTCCCCCAGCTGCTCCTCAGTGGGGCCAGGAGTCACATCATCACTCTGCATCTCCAGGGGTGTGCCAGTGTCCGGGTTCAGATCTCCCTCCTGTGCAGCCGGTTCTGGCCCTGTGTCTCTCTGAGGTGGAGCTGCCAGAGCGTCGTCTGACGCTTGGTTCTGACCTGCCTGAAAGGGTTGGACCGTTTGGTGACACATGGGGCAGGTCTCCTGCACATACAGCCACTTGCGGAGGCAGTTGCCATGGAAAAAATGTCCGCAGTATGTGATCACAGCGGAGCTCATTTCCTGTGGGGGGAAAAAAAAGAAAGAAATTTGACTTTACAACAATACACCTACTCTTTGTCCCTGATCATATATTACCAGTATTATTATTAGTTTAATATTAAAATCAGGGTAAAACTTTTTAAGACGATGTTTCATGTTGTATATAAAATAATTTAATACCTTTTTGACAGTTCTACCCCCCAGAGTATAAAAGTATGATGAAGAATCAATAGAGATAATATGGCATAATTAATTATTTATTTAGTCCACAATATTTGCAAGAGGTTTTAAGTGAGATTTTAACTGCGTTTTTACACATAGCTTTTTTGGTCCAGACTGGACTTTCATTCACTTATAAAGCCCAAGGAACTGAAATGTATATACTGTAAATTTGTCTTTTTAAAGTTGCCATTTTATGTTTATTTAAGGTTTACATTTTATTCTGGGGCTACCCTGATACAAGATTATATGGTTTTCAAGGAAAAAAGTGCATAAACATGTTATAATGTCTCTTTATGTAACAGCTCCTCTAGCCTTGAGACTGAAAAGGCTCGTTCAAGCTTCTGTGACTTTAAGACCCCTCTTCCTCCCCATCCCACTCTGCGGTGATTGGCCAGCTTGTGGAAGTCTTCCTGTGGGCCGAACTATGCCCAGTAGGAAAAGCACTGTCCTTCAGCAACAATCTATCTGAAAGTCCTGGGGCAGATTTTCAAGTCTGTTTTATGGTTTCATCATTGGAAAAAGTAAAGTTAATTTTCTTTCACAGTTGAAAAAACACTGTCTAAGAGAAATATCGATTTCTGTACAAACACTAAAACTATCGATAGCCATGAGCAGAGCAGTGGCAGATCACCTGAGAGGGTGGGTGGGATGGCGTACTTAGTGAGTATATGGCTTGAGGCCAACAGATGCAGGATTAAAAAACAAAACAAAGCAGACTGGCCAGACTGAAACCTGAGTGTTTCACTAACAGTCTGCACTCTCTTATTTTCCTTTTTATTTACTCGATACTGTGTTGCTATCACATGTCGTTATCTGCTACTGTTTTCTGTTTTGTTATGAAAATTTTGCTTCTGGTTCAATCAGCACAAACTAGTCGCTAGTCATTGTCGAGGAGAAGACGGTATTAGCATGCCTGGAAAAAAAGGACACTGCTGACCGCCAAGGATCAGGATCAGGACCAGTAAAAGAGGAAGTGGAGCTTAACTGGAAAAGCAGGAACAACATGCTTTAAAGTAAACACAATGTTAAGTATTATATATATGCAGTAGTGAATGTTCCTGTCATGTGCATGGAGAGCTGGGCAATAGTCTCAAATATTTTTAGATATTTCTACACCTCCGTGTTTGTATTGTGATGATATTTTGGATTGTGTAAATGATACTTAGAGCAGTGGTTCACAACCATAAAAAAAAAAAAAAAAAAAAAAAAGTTATTTTTAATCCGTTCTTAAAACAAACTGATTTGTTGCACTTCTTAAATAATCTTTTAATACATTTAATATTTTCAGAATATTTTGTAAAGCAGCTCTGTGGTGTTGGTGGTGTTATGAACATAAATAAATTGCAGAGACTAGTAAATATTTCTAGCAAAAATAATAGAGAAGCCACAGATGCAACCAAGTGAGAAACCTGTATTTAGTAAATTTAATAAAACTTCCATGAGTATAAGTGATCTCTCTCATCCTTTGAACTAACCCAACACCCATTACATTAAGTTAAAATTCTGTTGTTTTGTCACTTTAATTTGTTGTGCTGCACTATTTTAATCATATTTAATGCCTGAAATTATCAAAATTTTATTATGGAAAAGAGCAAATATTAGAGGAGAAATCTAAACATTAATACATGTAGGATTCAATTAATTGTGTTTATTTTAGTTTTTCTATCACGACAACAATGTAATACGATAAAATTGACCTGCATAATGGAAACAACTGATTTATAAAACATTTAGCCACATATTCCAGTATCAAAAATATGAACAACCACATTTTAGGCACACTGTGGCACATTTAGCCCAATTTAACAAGCTAAACATCTCAGTAAGTCACTTTTTATTTAATTGTCCATCTGTGTTTATCGCAGTTTTCCTGCAGCAAGCTGGAAAAAAATATTAAAACGCAACTGAAAGTCTCTTCACTTTTGCTTTATTTTTTAAGATCATAGTGGAGCAGGAAACACCTGCAGAATAGGCTGTGTTTTTTCCAGTTAAGTATAGAGTAAAACACAGGTTCAAACCACTGTACATGCCAGTAAACCGTGAAGCAGATGAGGCAACTTAAATTAACTTAAATCTGATGTTAGGAAACATTTTGAATTTTACTATAAAAAATTAACCAAGCAGAGCTTTAATTCAGACACACACAAGCACAATTTCTTCCTACTTCTGTTATCTGGTTTTACATTGATGTGCAGGCTATTTGCATATAAAATAAAAAAAACTATAATTCACTCTATACCCTACACGTGTGTAAACACAGCTTGTGGTGATCTGCCCTACAATTACAATCAGTGCGTTTGAATGCACATACGTAACCTGGTTAATAATAATAATGATAATATTAATAATCATCATCATCATCATAATTTGATGTCTTGGTGTTTTGGTGCCTTGCCTAAGGACTTGTCAACATTTGTCCAGGACAAACCAGGAGCCGAACCACTGACCCTGTGGTTCATGTACAACTGTTTTCTACCAACTGAACCACAGCCGTACCACAGAATCCAGGTTATGCGGGTAATCGGGGAACATGTTTATATGCCCTGTGTGACCTGCTCACTGGAAATCTGTGTATATACACAGCAGATCGGATTTCTCCTCTACTTCTGAGTTATACTGGAAACATGTCTCACAGCTTTTATCTGTGCTTTTAACTACAAGGAATATGTTGCTTCATAACTTTTCTACCTTTATTTTATTGCTGTGTTTGTATCAGAAAAGACTGACAGCACAGTGAGAGAAAGACAGAAGGAAAGGAATTCCTCTTCAGAGTGCCAACTGTTTAAATTGAACAAACAGGCCACCTTGTGTTAGTTTCAGTTTTAATATGACTTGTTTTAAATACAAGGAGGCATGGCTCCACGTAGAGATGTCACCTTTCATCCACTAGAAATGGGCGTTCCCAAGAAGTAATCAGGTTTCTCTAATCCCCTACTCCGATTATTACAAAACAATGTTTTTGTATGTACGACAGGTTTTTTTAGGTGGATGCAAATGCAATTTTCACTCCACAAAGACTCCAATGACTTGCCCATGACTGTGTGACTGACCTGGAAACAGATGGCACACACGTCGTTGTGCTGCTGCAGCTGCTGAGCTGTTGCTCTAGGGAGGGAGTTGATCTTCTTAGCTGCTTCCTGTCTGAGCAGGAAGCTCCTCCACCCAGACTGAGCTCTGAGCCAAACGTTGAAGTAAGAGTGGATGATAATGACAGAGGCGCCCATCCAGCTCCACTCCCCAAACAGCGACTCCCAGGTGCCGTATGCCACCACGCAGAGCGCCACCAGAAACTCTAGCACCCTGCTAACAGCGTTCACCCAGTAGATCACTTCGTCCAGGCTCTCAATCGGGTCGCTGCGAAACAGCTCCACCATGAAGAGGGAGTAAATCAGCATAGTGCCTGTAACCTGGAAAAAAAAAAAAGAACAATTAACGTCTTTCATGCTTAGAACATTAAAAGCAATAAGCAGTATAAAGGAAATAATGTCATGGTAGAGAAATTAGCTCCAAAAATCTAACTGGGGAAATCAGATTTCTCTATAACTCTAACCTGGTTACAATAACTTGGTTTCCGGCTTGTAGTATAACATTCAAGAGGTCAAGAGGTTACGTAAGTGCATGTAAACAGTTGATGACTAATCCAGGCAGATGTATTAAGTCACTCCCCCTACCTGGAGGGACGTCAGCATGCAGCTAGAAACCAATATAAGGAGCCAGAAGTCCATGTGGAAGAATTGGGAGATTTTATACGCCATAAATACAGGGAAAACCAACAGAAGAAGACACATGCTGAGACCGCGGAAGTGTTTCCAGAGACTCCTGAAGCACAGAAGAAAAACTACATTGAAAAACACACTGAAGGAAATAATGCAATAGTTTCAGAGGATTGTTTAAAACTCAGCGAGCTTCACTTGCATCACACCAAAAGAAGTGGAAATCACTGCTGCTGCCGTTACCTGTTGCGCGATGCACCGAGGGCCAGAATGATGGGATCTGTTATTTCAATCATGGACTGCAGGGTCGAAGTCACTACGATGAAGAGGATGATGCTGAGGAGGAAGGTGCGCTGCAGTGCCTGCATATCTAAGAGACCCGTCTGAAGAGCGAGCAGGAGCAGAGTGACGCCCTCAGTCACTCCCCTGAGGACAAGAATGAAATAATAAATCAAAATAAAGCAGAAGTAACACAGATTAACAGCATGTTTTACTTTTGATCTCAAGCATAAATATCCAGTATGAACTACTTCTTAACTAATTTTTCCCCCCTGAGTTTTTCCTTATCTGATTTGAGGATCTAAGGACAGAGGGTGCCATTGTGAGGCAGATTGTAAAGCCTACTAAGGCAAAGTTCACATTTGCCATTTTGTGATGTTAATTTTAGTTGATTTGAACTCATAATGTTGATTAATTAGCTTTTATTTAAATTTGGAGAATCAGCAACATATAGACTTATCTGTTTTCTCTCCTGCCTTCAGCACAGCAATGGACTGTGCCCCCTCCCACTTGCCCACAATGCACTCATAGTTTTTTTTTTTAGTTAGTCAATATTTGAACTGTCAATGGTCATTTCTGTACTTTACAAATAATGGCTTTTTAGGAATCTATTGCACTGGGGGAAACAGCATTTTGTTTTTATGTATGTATATACATATATCCCAAAGCAGTTAAGTAATTTGTCCTTGTTAACCATTTGCTGCCACTGTGTGATTTGGGAATCCCCCAGTGGTAACCAATACCATCAGTACGATGTTATAATTACATGCACATTCTACACAGAAACAAAAATATTAAACCAACAAACAGACAATATTTTCATAATAGCCGATCATAAAATGATGACTTGTGGGAACTCCCAAAACCCACTAGATACTACCCACTGAGCACCAAAGAGCAGACACAGTTAGCACCTGAACATAGAGGAGCATTTAGCAACTAAAGCGACAGATATTTTCCTCAGAAGCAAAGCTGAACAATTAATTGTTTTAATATGAATATCACAATTTAACAGAATGTCATTTTTAAATCACAAAGCTGCAGTTTCAGCTGCAATGGCCTTTTAAGATTCTCAACAATCAGAAAGGCGTAAACACCCGTACCCATGGACTTCATGTGAAACCTGCAGAGCATTTAAGTGAAAGTAGATGAAGAAAGTTCAGGAAACTAACAAGCTGCCGCGTAGGACAGGCATTTGTGGCTCTCAACGACACTTATAAATTACTCAGATGACGGTCGAGTTTAATGAATT
The DNA here is from genome assembly GCA_032362345.1 of Sandelia bainsii. Lineage (NCBI taxonomy): Eukaryota > Metazoa > Chordata > Actinopteri > Anabantiformes > Anabantidae > Sandelia > Sandelia bainsii. The sequence goes on from JAUMHL010000015.1 coordinate 4,035,900, forward strand.
TTTTAATTTTAAACTACAAACAGAGATCAAAGAGAGTGAATATTGGGCACAAACCTGCCTGAAAATGAATGATAATGTTGCTCCAAAACTGATTTATGTGTAAACAGGCTACAAGGTCCACCAGGATGCAGGTGGACTTTCTGTTTCTGTGAAGCCCAAAAGTTTTTTGTCCACACTGCACAAAAAAACTGGATGCCCACATCATGCAACTTAGTCTATTATTAGATTTTTTTCCACTTTTTTTGTTAAGTGGTTATAGATTGTTCTCACTCTTTTTGCTGCTGCTTGCTGTCAGAGGTCATTTCCAGACTTTGTAGAGTTAAACGTATCCATGTTTTCATACCAAATTGTAGTATGAGTAGAAGCATCCAGAGCAAGCAAACCATGCCCTCGCGTTAAAAGGTATGAATATGTGACTTGCAGTAAAACACAGGAGACATCTTACCTGTGCATGACATTCTCATTCTGAACAGCTGCATAACCTCCCAGGTAGAACTTGCATAGGTTGAGCAGTCCAAGAGCCAGATAGGACACCACAAAGGTCAGACCCAGAAGAGAGTACGGTGTGGCACAGCATTCAGAGACACTGCAGAGTTCAATAATTGAACACAAAGTTTTTGCATAATGTCAGGAACAAACATACAAAAAATAACGTAATAATAATAATGTATAATCTCAACACACCTTGTGAGCAGGAAGAACATGATTCCCTGATGGGCTGCTGAGGAGGCGTTGCCCAACATTGTGTCCGAGCACAACTGGACAATGAATAGAACGAACCAGAAGACAGTGAAGAGCACTGGGACGGCATACTGGTTCCAGAGAGAGATTCCCACAGCAAGAAGTCTGTACAGCTCGATCACCTGAGGGACGGGAAAACGGTGACATTACGAGAGGTGTAAAAATAGGACATAGTGAAAATAAAATATTACAGATAACTGAAGGTAAGAGGTATTTTTAATCATGTGTAACAGTGACCCATGTTCCTTTAAACTAAATGAGTGACTAAATAAATTCAAAGTCATAAAAATCAAACTGTGCAAGTATTTCAGAGTAAGAGTACCTCCAGCTGAAGCAGCTCTGAATAGGCAGCCCTTGCGAGACTATATGGCACAAAGAGATTTGAGAGGAGGAACATGGTAATTCCTGCTCCAGTCAGTCCCACTGAGAAAGTGTTGACAGTCAGCAGTGTGGTGTGAGGAGCAGCGCAGAGTCGAGCCAGCAGTGGGAGCATGTGAGCTGAGAACAACCACACCTTTCTGGTTTTCATCAGGAAGGCACAGAGCGTGCTGAGAATAATCTGACCTAAGCAGGAAATACAATTACAACAGCTGTGCAGTTAGAAACTCAGACTTGTGTTGTGTTGCACTGAATCTATAACTCTTCCCACTCTTTGTTACTCTGAAACAAATAGAGAGCTGTGCAAATGTATTTTATGATGATTGAGTGGATTGTTTGTTCACTTTATACAGTGCTGGAAAAAGTACTTGCCAGCTTTCCTGACTTTTTTTTTTTTGCATATTTACAGCATTTAAATGATTCAGATCATCAAACAAATTTTAATATTACACAAAGATAACCGAGTAAATGGAAAATACAGTTTATAAATGGTGATTCCATTTATTAAGGAAAAATATCTGTCTAAACCTGCCTGGCCCTATGTGAGAAAGCAATTGCCCCCTAAATTTAATAACTGGCTGTACCACCCTTGGTGGCAACAACTGCAATCAAGCATTTGTGATAACTGCCAGTGAGTCTTTCACATCGCTGTGGAGGAGTTTTGGCCAACTCTTCTTTGCAGAATTGTTTTACTTCAGCCTGCTTAAGGTCATACCACAACATCTTAATCGGATTTAAGTCACGACTTAGGCCTAACTAGGCCACTCCAAAACCTTACTTTCTTTATTTGAACTATTCAGAGGTGGACTTGCTGGTGTGTTTTGGATCATTCTCCTACTGCACAACCCAAGTGTGCTTGAGCTTGAGGTCACATACTGATGGCCGGACATTCGCAGAAATCATGGTTCCATCAACAATGGCAAGTTGTCCAGGTCCTGAAGCTGCAAAGCAGCCCCAGACCATGACACTACCACCACGTTTGACTAATGGTATGATTTCTTTTAATGAAATAGTACGTAAATTTTATGGTAGATTTAACGGGACGCACACCTTCCCAAAAGTTCAACTTTTGTCTCATCAGTCCAGTAAAATGTCCCCTATAGAATAACAGAGCCACCACATCCTCTGACTGTAGGAGTTAAGCATTCAGGGGTTTTGCTTTAATTTGTCACCTGTCTGTAGTTTGAATGAAAAGTGAAACAAACTAATAAAAAGTCTATAACTGTCAGAAATTGTGGAATGAGAACAATGTTCCAAGCCTAAAGCTTAGAGAAGGGGGGAAACTGTATTTTAAAGGCCTACATTTTTATCATACCCACTGTGAAGCCCTGTGTTTACAAGACTGGTTTCATAACTCACTGGTCATTGTAGAGACAAATCTGTTGAAGGCCAGAGAATCCAGGTACACTGCTCCTTCATAACCATACTGCAACTCCTCACGAACATAGTCCCTTTAAAATAAACAGAAAAATAGACACAGTATGGCAGTGTTTAACTGCCTGAGGTTTTATCTTAGGCTACTGTTAGTTTGTTTTTTGAGTTACTTGAGAAACCCGAAAACTTGCATCATTCTAAAAGGTAAATAATTTCTGTGGTAAGAGTAAAAGATAAAATCTACTCATTTTTGAATTATTTATTTATTTTTTGTGATTTGATAATTAACGTATTTGTTTGTTATTATCAACTTATTCATACAATAATTTATATCTAAGCAAGTTTTTTTTTTTTATGGTAGGATGCCTGCACTCAAACAAATACAGTACTGTGTCTCCTTAAATTTAATACTAGACACACAGGAGCACTGTGATTGTATCCAAGCTTTGTCAGGACTGAAAACTGATCCTGGCACAACAAATTCAAGTGTAGTAATAGTAGTAGAAGTAGTAGTAGTACAGCATCTCACTTGGAAATCTGATGCCCCATGTACAGGAGAAGTGCTACGAGGATATGGAGGTAGAGCGTCACGATGTGTCTCAATGGCAAAACCAAAACCACCACATTTATCAGATGACCTGGAAAGTAAAGAAGGACACGCACATTATTTTTGTGCGGGAGGAGGGGAATAAAAAAAATTCACTGTGTTCTGCAACTTATCTCATTGTTCTGGACGGTATTTTAATTACTGAGAATTAGAAGCAGGAATGGAGAATTCACTGGGCAATGCAGGACAGTTAAAGGGACGATGGTTAATGTGTGAGATAAAACTGAGTCATATTCTAACACACAAACATGAATTTATATCATTCAGTATGACTTGTGACTTGACAGAGAGACTACCTCAGATGTTCAGTGTGATTAAATGTCCATATATCAAGTGTGAAATCATAAAAAAGATTGTTCAGAACTTACCTGTGTCTCTTACTTTTAAGTTTACATTGGTATGAAAATATTCCAGTGAGGTTAACTGCAAATAGGAACTGCTGATAGCTGTCTTTTTTTATAGTGCCAATGTGCAAATTGTAAAAATAATGCCAAATGTTTCTTCTTCTTTTTTTGAAAAATTTTACTAATTTACCATTTGTGAGACACACTCATATATAAAAGCATGTTGCACATCTTCCTCCTGGATTATGTAACTATCATGAAAAAGCTCAAAATACACAATATAGTTTCTGAAAGATTTCAGACTGCAAGTAAAAAGTGATGTTCATTCTCAGCTTCGTGAGGAAGAAACATGTCACCCAGTGCAGCGATGTGACTTACTAATGTGTGTTTTCAAAGTCATTAGTTTTTGAACAACAATGGTTACAGAGGAATAAGTTAGATCAGGTTGTGGATTCACAGACATTACAGTGAGTAAACACAATTATTTGTTCTGCTGAAGGTTTCTTCCGTTAAAGTGAGTTTTTCCTCTGCACTGTCGCCTAGTGCTGTTCAAGGTGTATTTATTGGGTTTTCTATATTGTTCTATATAGCTGTATATGTTTTCCATATAATTCTATAAGGTCTTGAACCTTACATTGCAAAATACTTCGAGATGACTTTTGTGATTTGGCGGTATATAAATAAACTGAGTTGAACTGAAATTGTTGGTTTTGAGGTCTTTATGGGATTTGTTGACAATAACAAAGATATAAAAAACTACTGAACCCTTAAGGTCATGACTAAAACAGAATCATATCATATCCAGAAATTTCAGTCAGTATTCATTATTTTAAACATAACTATTTTGTATAACAAAGTAAAATTTGGGCACTATCTGTTAAAAGGTCTACCCTTTATCCCACACACAGCTCTCTCTATATTAATGTAAAGCAACTGTAATTACAGCTGAGACTTGGCACTGTGCAGCACTATGAAACACACATCAGGCACAAAAACTGTGTAGCCTAAACATGTAAAGTCTGGACTGTACGTTATTACTGCACATTAAGCACACTTGTGCAAACTGTAAATTGGTTTTATTTTAGTTAGTTCTCTACTTTGTCTACATCAAACTTTTACATTTAACTTTCATTTATGAATACCTTCCTCATTTTTATGTTTGTGCTTGCTTTGTACCCTTTTGTACCTAGTGTACGTGACTCGTGGAGCTGAATGTCTTATCTTATCTCATTAGATCTGCCTACTTACCAAGGTAGTACATGTTCCAGATGACATACTTGTATTTGAAAAGCATGTCTTCATTTTTGGCCTTCAGATGCTCTGTTAAACCTTCAATGTCACATTTATACAGCAGGTCCAGCACCAGTATGCTTGGCACCCTGAGGGCAACGTTGGCCAACTCTTCCAGACGAGGCATCTTTGATTGAAACCAACTTTTTGGTGAGCAGAGAGCTTCTGTGTCACATGCTGTTAGCTTCCTGTACAGCACTCAGCTCTCCAGCAGCTTCACTATCACTTTTCTCTTCTTCTTGTCATCTGCAGCACAAACAAAAACTCAAATTAATGTCCTCTATTAGCAACCAGGCCGTTATTTAGCTGGGAATCCTGCTTTAGTGGAAACATTTGCCATTAATTAACGCTGGAAACATTCAGTAGTAATTTCTGAATTAGAGAATGACAACTACAACGTTTTTAATTCGGTTTTGTATATAAAGTGACAGGTTCACTTACTTTGCACGGTGACAAACATTACAGCCGAACAGCCGCTTGCTAGCTAACGTTAGTTGCTGCTGGTGATTAGCGTTCTCAGACATTTTTCATAGCACAAAACGCAAATTTATTGTTATAGTTTTCTTGTAAGGTCAGCTTGTCAAAGATCGTTAGAAATATCGTGGAAAAGCTAAATGAAATAGCAGAAATTACACGATACGAAGGCGAGTAAAAACTCTTAAGATGCAATGTTATGGTTCCACTCGCTTGCGTGGCCACTTCCGGTGTACACGTCACATCAAAATCAGCCAATCACTTTAAAGATGATATAAATTTCAAAATAAGAGTATTTCAGAGTTCATGTTCCAAATACTACTACTCCTAAGACTACTACTGCTGCTGCTACTCGACAGTACTCAAATAAAGGTGCTGTTACATGCTTAAAAAGGTACCAGTCTACCAGTACCATTTACAATTCTTTACTCGAGTACTAAGCCCATACTTATACTTCATGTACAAGCATACTCCACTAAGAAATGTATTTCTCTGGGTATCATTCCAGCTGAGTTACTGAAAAACAATGTATTTTAAACATTATACGTGATGACACTGATAACTTGAATTGCAAGTCTGCTCCACATAAATGACATTTCTGCAGAAATCTAACAAGTTCAAGCCTTGAGAATTTTAATTCATGTACAGAGCCTAGAAGAGAACCTTATTTATGATCATTTCATTTGAAAAATGATCTAACATTAATCTAATGTTTGATTTTCAGAAATGTACCCTTTAGTTAGTGGTTTTAAAAACAAATTTAGGAGGTACACATCAGAAAAACTAACTTTTAAATGGGAAAACATTCACAGCTGTGCTGTGAAGTGCAAACAATTTCTCAGATATCAAAAATATGGCATCATTTTATAGTAAGAGAAAATAGATAACCTATAACCTTGTGACTTTGTGTGGAACAAAAACAGTACAGTTGGTAAAAATGAAGCTGATTTCAACCACTTTATGTACTCCCAGATTGTTATTCCATGATAATAGATCATAATTTATTAGTTGTATTGTATTTTGTATTATAAATAATCTATCAAATAAATGTAGCTCATAGAGTAAAAAGTATAACAATCCCATCTGAATTGTCGTAGAGTGAAATTAAAAATAGCATAAAATGGAAATACTCAAGTAAAGTACTTCAAAAGTGGAGTTAAATATAGTACTTGAGTTAGTTACATACCACCACTGATGCCATTAGTATTGTTAACATTAATAATCAAAATCCTGCTTCACCAAATTTCAGATCCAAATCAGGTTTACATGCTTTCAAACAACTAGCAGAAAACTTTTGACATATCTGAATATTTGTTGTACATGCACGTGCAGCCATCTTGCATACCTCCATCCATCTGTTGTCAGCATTTGCTTGTTTTCAGTCTCAGAAGCTTTACACGTCTATCTCAACACAGGCATTCAAATAGAATATAATTGTGTCTTTCCAAACACAGAAAATAAAGTTAAATTCCCAAAACATGAAGAGGAAATCAGTTTTTCTCATGAGTCTCTGGAGCATGACATTTGTCTACAAAGTGCAGATACATTGTGATTTCAATGGTGACTAATATAAAGAAAGTAGACTTCCTGATTGTGTGGGTGCATCGCCTGGCTCTATTTTAGTTGCAAATATCAAGGAAACTGCTTCTAATGCAATGTGGTTTACATTAGATTTCACTAAAGCTTCACCATCAAAAGTCTACAAGTTAGACTTTATCAAGTCTTAATTTACTCTCTCTTAGTGTTTCCAGATTGTTTTAATGTTGGCCTTAGCAGATACTTCTATTTTAATAATAAAACAGAAAAAGAAACTTAACATAACATAACTCAACATTAGCAAAAATGCATTAGAGAATGTGACACATCATGAGCTGTTATCAGTATGTTTTGATCATGTCTTCTGGATAGTAACAATACTCTCAAGGTGTGTTGAATCAGTGTGTGTTGATTGTGTTAATGTCTTTTCAGTGTATTCTACCTAAACTGTACCTAAACACTTTTAGGGGACTTTCCAGATACACATTGATAACACAAAATAAAATAGATTATGATGTATTATTATAAGCTAAGTTATGACTATTTGACTGAGGGAGGAAATTCACTATCAAACTCAAATAAAGTAAGTTATAGTATGAGTTAAAATGATGCAGTGATGTTTATTCATCAGTAATTATAAACCAATAATATGGCCATCATTCTTAATTAATCATTCTGCATAATCGGTACTTTCACTTTCAGTATGTTTTGCTGATAATACTTTTGCATTTAAGTAGCATTGTAAATGCAGGACTTTCATTTGTAATAGAATATTTGCATTTAAACTGAACTCCTTTCTCTGATCTAACCTCTACAGATTTGTCACTTCCCCCTTTGAAATTGAAATAGCTGGATTAATTATTGCTTTTAACAAAGAAATGTATTTAGTAAAAATAGTGACAAACAGTAAGCAACTGCCCAAGCAGTGGACCCCCTGGAGTTTGTCTACTGAGCAAACAGGTCAACGGAGGATGCAGTCAATAGGGGCTGCATTACATGTTGCAATATGTTGACTGCCCTGGGACGTATGTGAGGGTCCTGTTTGTGAATTTCAGGTCTGTGTTCAACACCATTGTCTCTGAGGTCCTCTTCTCCAAGCTTCACCACTTGAATGTTCCCCTTGACACCTGACAGTGCCTCCTCAGCTTCCTGACAGGCACGAAGAAATAGGTGAGATTGGGAGATGTCACTTCTGCACTATGCACAATAAGCACTGGCGCACCACAGGGGTGTGTCCTCTTCCCACTACTCTTCTCCCTTTACACCAACGACTGCACCTCCAACAGCCAAACTGTTAAATTTCTCAAGTTTTATTCAAGATTCAAAACACTTTAATAAAGCCAGAGGGAAATTGTTTTGCCTTTTCACAGCGGCTCTAGGTTCAAAAGGAAAGAAAAGAACTATAACCAGAAAGAGATCACCAACAAAAATACTAGATACTCAAAACAAAAATGCACAAATACACACAAATAGTACATAATACAGAGAACAAATAAGATCTTAAGATGGATGAAATAGGTCAATATCAGTCTGGGGTAAAATGTAGTGCAATGGAAAGCTTTACAGAAAGAGAGGAGTTATACATTTTGAGGGAGAAAAGCTCTCCTGTGGCTCTTTGTAGAGCACTTGACATTGATCAGTCTCTGGCTGAAGGTGCTCCTCTTGCACACGACACAACTGTCATTGGTTGTCACTGTCACAGTTGTTGTTAAAGGAAATCATTAGTTATCTGTGTTCATTTTCAGTCATTCAGGTCATTGTATTTGCAGAAGTGCTATGTGTTGCCAGCTGGACGTGCTTGCAGTTGCCTAAACTAACACTTTTAGAAGCAATAATTAGTCATTTCTGAATATTTGAAAAACATTCCTGGACTTTCTCACAGCAGACAATTTATGGTTAAATGGACCTTCCCTGTTGAAACACAATACTCCCTTAGACACACTCCCCTTAAGAGAAAAAAGTGACGCAACCAGTGCTGACATGTGGGAGCTACAGTATGTGAAAAAATTAGATAATTTTTCTCATTTGGACGACATTTATGTTGTTTTTTTGTTATCATTTATTTGTTTGTCCTTGTTTTTCTTTTGTGTCGTCTTTCATTGCATGATAGTAAAATTGACCAGATGTTGACAGCCAAGTGTGTAAAAGCTGACACAGTGAAGTTTATTACAGCTTAAACACAACACAGATGTGATGGTTTGCTGACAATCAAAAATTATGGGGTTTGGATGGTAGTCAGCGGTGAGGGATGTTGTGTTTCCTGTTATGAATTTGTCATACAATCTGTGATCTGTGTCATCTCTTTTGTTGCTGTAATTAATCTCAGATTTTCTGCAGCCTAAATATTCAACATTAAAAACAAGAATTTAAGAACTTAGATATTTTTTCAGTTTCAGTTCTTTCGAAGAACTCCCAGTCATGATTTGGGAACAGGCAGGAAATCATTTTGGCTGAGCAATGCGAGGGAGAAGACTACATTACACATGAAAAATGAGAGAGATTTGCAGCTTGTGAGAATACTTTAATTGCAAGTTAGTGTGAAAAGAAATCTCTGGAAAAATTTGTCATTTCATTCCATGGAAAATTCTCAATGGTTCATGGTATTAATCAGCAGCCTGACCAATCCAGTACAAGTACTTTATTTGAATGATGCATGTCATGTTGTTATTCCTGTTACTGTCAGGATCCAAACATGTAGAATAACTAGACCCTGAAATCAGCAGGAAAATGGAGAAGAAACAGAAGCTGGTCATGACAGGAGGCAACTCTACAAATAAACAGCACAGAAAACATAAAACCTAAGGTTAAAGTACAAACAATTATAAAGTGTCTGAAGTCATCTAGAGGCAGGATATAACAGAATATAACCATAAAACTTATTGAATTATATAGGAAACCCAACAATCCCTCTTGAGCACTAGGTGAAAGTGAAGAGGAAAAACTCCCTTTAGAAAGAAACCTCCAGCAGAACCAGGCTCAGGGTGGGTGGTCATCTGCCTCGACCGGTTGGGTTGAGTGGAAAGAGGAGAGAGAAAAGAAGAACAACCAACACAACAACAACAACAAACAGCAAACAATATAGTGGGACATTTTACATGATATTGATATATTTCACTGGATACATGAAAAGTTAGGCCTGCTTGGGTTTTTTGGGGAAAAGGTCATGAGATCTCCAAATAAATTCATTCTCACGGTACCAAAACCACCTGCACAAAACATCATGACAAACCATGTAACATTTGTGGTGATATTTCAGCCTGTGATTTCTTTACACTTGGCTGTAATGGGCTGAATTAACACATGTGGTTCAGCACATAAAAAAACAAACGTAAACTCCGATGCACAAGTCTCTTTGAATCACACATTGTTCGCAGACTTAGCTGGAATTTAAGGAGGGAGGGGAGGTGGGATTGAGGAGGAGGGATGTTGATAGACCTCTGGCTCTGTCATCTCCACATTAACTAGGCAGGGATTTTTTTCCGCTCACTACTCTGCAGCAGCAAACAAAGAGCAACATGGAAAAGTCACTGTGCACCATCGCTGCAGTGATTTTTATGGGAGTTGTTTTAGACAAATCGCTAATAAGCAACGCATCCACCGAGAGTTACTCATTAACTCCAACCCTGACGGTAAACTGGACTGAGTCCGTCACAGTGCAGGATCACAGCAGACACACACCGACTCCAACTACAGCACAGACGAAGCTCTCCAGCACCGCTGTCACAGCAAAACAGCTGGACACAAAAAACACCAGCAACAAAGAAGAAGAAGAAGAAACAGAAGACAACAAGACAGAGGATAAGAAAACTGAACTGGGTAAGAAAAAGTCACTTTAAACATCTGAACCTCTGCCAACTAGGTTAGTGGTTCTGATTACGTGAAGCCGAGAGAAGCCAGAGAGACGTCAGGCTAATTAAAACCAAATGTTAATGCCAATTATAGGAGGAGTTCAGGAATGATGTCTCCACGGACCCCGATGTCAGGATGTGTTTATGTCCTTTTTTAATCCTGTAAAACAAACGTTTTACAAATGTTTTCTTTTCTTTTTTTTTTTGATTAATTGATTGTTTTGTCTGTAAAATGCCAGAAACATACTCAATATTCTATCATAGAAAAAAGAAGAAGAAGCAAAACGTACTATTTGAATACTATTTAATACAAGTAATTTTTGTATTAAAATGATACTCCTACAAACCTAAACATTCCTTAATACCGTCAACAAGTGAGTGAATTTCATGCATTTTTTCTGATGAGTGATGTAATTAACAAACTTCTTGCATCTCTAATTATATGAAACAACATGAAACATATTCAGGGATGAAACTAACAATTATCTTTAGTTACTTAGTTTCAAATATTCACATTTGCAAATATATAATATAAAATTTAAATATAAATAGACTCTTTATAAAGCCGGAAACTTTACTGGAAAAAGCTTTTTCCAAAAATGAGATGAAACAGAGCTCCTGTGATGTGTATTAAATTCTAATAGTTATTGCTAAAAGTTTTCTGGCTATCACCTCATCTTTTCAGCTTTAGAGAGGATTTATTAAAAAAATAGTAAAATCAAATATTACTCACTTCTGCCAAAGTTTGTCCAAAGATAATGATCTGTATTATGGAAAACTGTGGAAAAAAACATTCACATTTAAAAAGCTGTAACCAACAACTCTTAAAATGATTTGTCCTCAATTTATGTGAAGAACTGAATTAAACTCGCTTAGACATATTTATTTTGCTCCCTCTTCTTGAATTTTAAGGGATGTTGAGCCTAAGAGAACAAAAATGACAGTTTTGACCCACTAGTACTGGTAGTGTTGATTGATGGGAATGTTATTGCTTGTTTCCAAAGTCATAAAATACCCTGCAGCTGTAGCTTTCATCTCGCCGCTCTGCTAAACCTTTAACTTCACATTTCACGTTCTTGGCCCCCAAACGTGTCTCATGTTCCGCTCAAACCCTCCACAGATTCACTTATCTGCAGTCTCCTCCTCTCCCCCAGACAAATGGAGGAGGAGGAGAGGGCCTGCAAACTTCCACTGAACTGACCCAGGATGATTAGGAATATGCCACAAAACAGCTGCTGGGACCTCAAATTACATCGGCCATGAGTTTGTTTACTCAGAAAAAATAGAAAGAAAGTGTTTAACCCCTAAGGAGTCATTCCCAGAGCTGTTTCTGCAAAGGATCAGCATCGGCAAACAAGCACAGACACGAAGTAGATTTTATCTTTGTGTTTTTCTTCCAGATTGTCCGCCCCTCGGCCTGGAGTCTTTGCGGGTTGATGACAGCCAGATCCAAGCATCATCCTACCAACGGACGGGTTTGGGTCCTCACAGGGGGAGGCTGAATATCCAGGTCAATCTAGATCTGATCTCTGGTCATTTCAAACTTTGAGTAAATGATTCTTGTAGAAATTAAAACACACATAATAGCAAGAAGAGAGAGGATGTAGGCAAGAGAACAGAAGGATCACTCTTGATCATAATGAGGTTTTGGAGGCTCACTTATTGTTTTTGGAAAGATCCTGCTGAAGTATCAGAGATATATCAGGCAGGTAGGACCCAAGTTCAGACACGGCAGGCAGAGAGGCAGGTAGATGCAACATTTATTCAGAATAACACACAGACTTACTAACAACATGAAACAAGGGGAAGCTGCAATGAGGTCGGAAACTTACATTAGCCCAAACACTAAGAGAACAGTTCAGGGGAATAAACAAGAGATAAGTCGATGAATCCAAGCAAAATCCAGGACAGTCATATAATACAAACAGGAAAAGTAACATAAAACGAAGAATGACTGCAACATTATAGGGAGTACAATAGGTGGTGGAATTTTAAATTAAACACCAAGTTAAAATAATAATAATTTAGATACTGAATTTTGGACTATTGGACTAATTATCAATACATGTAATAATTGTTCAGCTCTAAAACAAAAGGGAAACCTGAAGGCACAAAAAGGGGATAACATTAACAGGTTCTTATACAATGTCAAATTTCTCTGAGTCAGTTTGAAAAATCTGTTGTGTTTTGCAATGTAAAGATGCACAGGTTAACAGGAATAGTTATTAGATTCAAACTATAATTTACTCATTAACTGTATATCATATTTTATTTCTTAAATTAATGAACCAGTTAGTTGTCCACACTCTCCATCTCTTTTTTTATTAGCATGTGAAATTACCAATATAATACAATTCCAGAGGTTTTCAGTAGAAAGTGTTCCCATTTATTTTATACTGGTTTTCCATTAATAGTGCCTTAGAAATTCTGTAAAAACAGTCAGGAAAATGGTAAAAATGGTTATTCAATATGCTGCCCTTCCCCCTCTTGTTCTGCAGTTTAACATCTGCAGTCTGAAAGCAATTATTTTACAATCAGGTCAACACCAGAAATGCAATGCAGTGCTTCACTCTGAGACAGAGCCAGAGTTTAATGTGTTCTCCAGTTGACACAAATTTCTGTGTAACATGTTATTTTCAGTCTGGTATTGAGGATGGGGACTTGTACGATGGAGCCTGGTGTGCAGAGTACAAAGATCGGCACCAGTGGCTTGAAGTGGATGCCCTACACCTCACCCTGTTCACTGGAGTCATCCTGCAGGGCCGAAACTCCATCTGGAGGTCAGGTAGTATCAGGATCACAATCTGAAGAGGAAATGAAATATACAACTACAAAATTAATGAAAACACAAATCATTCAGTGTCAAATGATTTATAGAAATATACTTTTCATTTATTATAGCCTGGTGTAGGTTGCTTGAATCCAGTTCTCTGTGCACTTTACTTGGTTCACTGCATTAAAATGTATTAAATTAATTGACTGTCCTTCATCTGTTGTTTTTGTGTTCATTATAGTTGGGACTGGGTGGAAACCTACAAAGTGCAGCTGAGTAATGACTCTGTGATCTGGGAAACCTGCATGAACGGGACAGAAGAGGCAGTAAGAACTACTTTTTCTGTTGTCTGTTTTAAGGAATGTAACTGCTGCGGTGGATCTCAAACAGATGGAAAACAGATTTTGAAGAGTTTGTGCCAACGTGAAATATGTACTGTGAACAAAATGTTAAAAAAAGAGACAATTTAAATACTTAACATAAAATGTATTGAAAGTTGTTGTTGACAATTTACAATTTAACTGACAATGAATCCTCAGCTATGACAAAAATCTAAATGTGTTTTCAAATTTTAAAACCTCTTTAAAGCTGCATCGTTCAGGTGGAAATACAAAGAAATGTAACGTTTGCTTTAATCTTACGCCTCCACTTAAAAATGTTTTGCTCAACACCACATGTCAGTGTGTTGTACAGAATCGTGGAAAAGGTTGAAAGTGAAACAAAAATAGACTTTGCATTGTATCAATAGTCTACCTCTCCCAAGCAGGTTATGTTTTAATGTGGTTTGGTATTATCGCAGATGCAGTCGTTAAGTTCTTGGTTTGGATCAAAGATTTTCTTCTTGGCATTTGGATCCCTTGATTATCCAATGAGTATGTACAGTACAAATCCAAATCTAAGCCTGTCACTACAGGCACAAAATTGCTTTGAGCTACTGTAAATGCTAACAACAGCATGCTAACATGTTCAAAATGATGCAGCAATGCATTTTTTAAAGCTTCTGACATAAATTTTGAGAGACTGAAGAAGGCGGTGCTTTGAGCTAAATGATACATGCTAACAAATACAAATGCTGATGTTCCATGTACCATGTTCATTTTGTATACTGGCATGCTAAAATTTGCTATATCACTAAACACAAAGCACAGCTCAGGTTGATGGTTGTTTTTTTGTGTTTGGTGAAATTATTGGTGGAGCTCATTACAATATAATCAATGTTCAATCAACAATCACATAGCAAATCAGTTTCTCACAGCTGCCAATATTCCAGAAGTTGTAGGTGGATAGATGGTTGGAAAACAAGCAGGGCAGTGGCCCACGAGTACCAGAGTTGGCCTATCCTTCTCTACAGGAAAAGTTAAGCAATCATCAGTGATTACAAGGACTCGTGGATCAGAAATGTCCTTGTGAAAATTCATGCCAATCTATCTGGTAGTTGTTGAGATATTTGAATTTAAGTGTATTTGGTGCCATTCACCTAGCATAGCTAAAACTGTAATTCTCCATTATTAAGAATACAAATTTAGAAGATGGTACAGAGGTGGCAGAGGTAAAGTTTGGACAGACTTTTGTGTTTAATTCAATGAAAAAGGGTGACTTGATTGGTACTATTTTGAATGTCTTCCTAACATGTTGAAAACTACTATCTGATGCCATATTGAATTGTGCAGATCTTTCAAGGAAACCAGAATCCAGAGATCCCAGTGCTTGGACTCCTTCCTGTTCCCACTGTCGCTCGCTTCATCCGGATCAACCCACAGACCTGGTACTCTAACGGCACCATCTGTCTCAGGGCTGAGATACTCGGCTGTTGTGTTGACGGTAGGCAAAAATACTCCATTATAGACCTACAGAGGCAAAGTAATAATAACCATGTACACAGTGATTAATATGTGACTTTTTATTTTGACATTTTTTAGGAGTAATGTGGTCTGGTAATTATTTTAAAAAAACAATCTTGTGTTGTTTCCTTGTAGATCCAACTGACAACTACTCATCTGAGCAAGAACCAATATCGAAGGATGCTCTGGACTTCAGACACCACAACTATAAAGAGATGAGAAAGGTTGGAGCTTGATGGATGGCTCAGAGGCCACACAGGCACAATGAGTAACTTTGATTCCCCCAAAGCTAATTCCAGGGTTTTTACTCACAGTCTTAACAGTTTGCAGATTTTTCTCAAAGTTCAAATTTAACCCTTTCAAGACTTTTCAGTCCAACTTCTCTTCTTTACCCTGAAGCTTATGAAATCTGTGACTGAGGAGTGTCCAGAGATAACTCGCATCTACACCATTGGGAAAAGCTACATGGGCCTCAAACTCTACGTCATGGAGATCTCAGATAACCCTGGCAAACATGAACTAGGTACGAGTACTTCAACTTTTCTGTGAAGATAAAACCTTAAATTCAGAACTTTTTGGACCAATGTTCATGTTTCTCATGTTACCCTGACTTTAGCTCCTCAGGGGCCAAGTGCAACTTCCTCCTGGTGTTTACACAACCTGGTTTCTGCAGCAGAATCACACAGAAAGGTTGACGACTCTTAGATAAACAAACTGATAACAGTTTGAAATTTGAGGCTGCATATTCAGCTCTTTGCTATATTGTCTTCAGATGTAGGATTTTATTGCCATTCTACAGTACATCTGCCAAAAAAGTTTAAATAAATTAAGTGGAGTACACTTTGTTCTGTTTTGTTTTTTTCATGGCCAAAAGCATAAGCGCATTATGAAACAGATTCATTTTCAAGATAACTTGAACTTGAATTCAGGTCCCTGAAGTGTCAACAGCTGATATTAGTTTCAGTGGTTAAGCAGACAGTGATGCCAAATCAGAAGGTATGGCTTAATCTTTATTTTTAAGAATGTCTGCCATCAAGTCTGGCCAATCCACGTATGATTATTGGCAAAGTGCTATGGACATATTCTGGCTGTTACTTAACAAAATAAAAAAGTTAGTTTTATCTGAGAGATTGAATGTGTTCCTGATGTGCCTCTGGGCTTTAACTTTGACCTACAGAATAAGATCAAATTCAAAACGTACTTATGTCATGACGTGTTACTGTACGTTGATGTTATGTTATGTTATGTCTTTGCACAAATGCCATTCAGACAAATTTCTCCACATTTGTTGCTTGGCTTAGTAAAATAACCCTCGAATTGTTATTCTTGGCAGGTGAGCCAGAGTTTCGGTATGTAGCGGGGATGCATGGGAATGAAGCTCTTGGTCGAGAGCTTGTTCTAAACCTCATGCAGTATTTATGCAGAGAATACAAGAAGGGCAATCAACGAATCGTCCGGCTGGTCACTGAGACACGAATCCACCTCCTGCCCTCTATGAACCCTGATGGATATGAAGTGGCTTATGGGAAGGTGAGTGATACTTCAAACGCCACCGAGCCCCTCCCACTGTCGTGGGCTCGCTCTGTCGCTTCTCTCTCAGCCTGAATCTGTCTCTCCGCTCCGGGGCATGCAGACCCTCCCGCATCAGTCTCTTGGTGGATCGTTCTCCTCCTCTCTCTCTGTCACCTGAGAAACACTCCTCAGCAGGTTCTCCTGCTCCGCTGTCTCCAGCAGAGTGCTGCTGGAGTCGGACCTCCCTCATCTCTGATGGAGCTACCACACTCTGCTGTTTATGTCAGAGAGAACATTTTGTGTCTTTTAAACAAGATTTATACACTTTAAAACTAGAGCAGGACTGGACAGTTAGGTCATGTTAAAGGCTGGTAAACGTTTGCATGCTGCCTTGATCTAGAATGACGTGACTGCCCGTCGCTTCCTCCCCCGCTCCACTTGTTCCAGCCTTATCATCATCACCTGGTTTTAA
>JAUMHL010000015.1:4053189-4066882 GCA_032362345.1 Sandelia bainsii
GAAGGGCAAGTGACCCTTTTGCCCCCCCCCCCCCCCCCCCGGTGGCGGCCGTGAGTAGGCGTATGTCTTTTACTTTTTACTCAAGTGCACAATGCAGAAGCACATGCATAATTCAAAACCATTTATCTTGAGGTAAACAGGTAAAAGGACAAGTTGTCAAATGATACAAGAAGGCAAAAAGTTTGGGTAGAAGTACAAAAAGAGTGAAGCAAAGGTAAAGATAAGTGACAAACAGGGTGGTACATATACTAGGTGGGTAATTCGGGGAAAACTGAGAGAGACTTGAAAAATACAAAACCAACTTAGCTAATGAAGGTACTATATTTAACTGATGAAATAAACAAAATCTTCAACAAGTATGCAGGAATAGAGGAGTGTGTGGGTTAATGGGTGAAATTCCTTTTTATGCTTTCGGGCCTGCAACATCCGTGGTCAGATTCTTTATGTTTACAGGAAGTTCGTCCGTCTGTTTCATTTTTGTGAACATGGTATCTGAGGAACGCCTTGGCGATTTTTTCTCAAATTTGGCACAAATGTACACTTGAACTCAAGGATGAACTGATTAGATTTTGGTGGTGAAAGGTCAGGTTAACTGGCATGCGCTGTAACCATTCGGCGCTTCTGGCAGATTTATTCTAGACACTGACTGAATATTAGTCAAGCAGAGTAAGTTTAATGTATACATTAAGTTACAGAGTAAGTTGATTTGATAAGAGTAACTAAGGGTAAATATCTTAAACATTTTTGATGGTTTGATTGATTTTTTTGGTAATGAAATAAAAAAAAACTTTTTTACAGAACTAGACTAAATCATATTAATCCAATCAATGTACTTATTGTGATTCTGATGACTGGTTGCTTCAGGGCTCCGAACTAGCCGGCTGGGCCGAAGGACGATACAGCTTTGAGGGAATTGACATGAATCATAACTTTCCAGACCTGAACAACATCATGTGGGATGCTGAAGAGAAGGCAGAGGATAAATCCAAAGTGTCCAATCACTACATCCCCATCCCAGAGTACTACACCCAAGAAGACGCATTAGTAAGGACCTATAGTGTTTGTGTATTTGTACAACAGTGTAACATTCAATAGACACTGTAGTTCAGAGCATCTATGTAGGATTCTTTACTTTGGTGAAAGTTGTTGGTATTATTAAGAATGATACACTAGTGTATGCCAGTAAAGATGCTTTTTCAGCAGTTACCTTTGCAAGAAAGGGGTTTTTAAAATAAGAATTTGTAAGTTGATAAATGAGTTTTGCCCTAATTAAGCACATAATAATGTCAATTAATATATATAGTGGGCACAGGTTGATAAGCACCAAAAAGGACAAAATAAATATTGTGATAAATGTCAAATGCATTACAGACCTACGTACACTGTTAAAGGAAAAAACACTGATCACATTGCAGTAAACAGCTGGTACTGAGAGTAAACTACAGGCAGACTGTAGAAAAGATGTCTGTGGTACAAGCTGACGTTTGCCGTCATGTAACCTGCCGGCCATCTGTGTGAGAATCATATAAAGTATGAGTAACGAGATTACTCATGTTCTATGCAGACATTATAATATGATCCACACTGGTAAAAATCACCTCTGAGGCTTGGCTTGTGCAGCCAGTGGATCAGTAGATTTAACAAAAGACAGCCTATAATGATAAACAATTATATAGCATGAAATTAAAGTGGTGTCATTGATGTCCAGAGGCAACGAGCAAATGACCCACTGAACAGACATTGAGTGAAGTTGAATAAAGTTCAATTTGAAATGATAAATGCAAACATCACAAATAAGGAACATTTCACCTAGGGCACTAAAATGTCTGTCCCTGGTAAAAGTGCTTTGGTTTCCAGTTTATTAGTGCACAAATGTGGGTCACGCTGATTTTTTTGGTCAGAGGAGCATGTGGGCAGCTTCAGGAGAGGAAAATCATGTTTTCATTTCAGTGGCATGCAACCTTCAAATCAGGAAAGTATTTCAGAAAACTATGGTTTTCCTGGAAACCTGATCATTATCACTCAGTGTTAGGTAACAGTTTCTTTTTTTGATGTTGAGACTCCTTTTGATATAAAATAACACTAAATACCAGTTCAATTTACTTTATAAGTGTTATTTCTACATTGGTTTATGTTGATTGATGTGTCATGTTTCGGTTTTTTTTATGTTGGCAAATCTAAACATTTGTGGCACACAGGAGATGGCGTGTTTCTGTTTCCATCTTATAGATCGAAAGACAAAGAAAAAGGTAGCTGAGGACGTCATTACAATAAATGGACACAGAAAAAAGCACCAGAAACAGACACTGAAATGTTATAAAGACTTTTAATTTTCTTTACAGACAAATCAAATCCACAACAAATATAGGAATCAAAAATAAAACTTTAACCCCAGTTGAATAAATCTATTTATTTAGTAGAAAGAAATGGAAATTAAATTCAGCATGCAGCATATATTTGTTTATGTAATCTTCATTTAGCAAAAACATTGTTGTAATGTGCAGTAAACAAATAAACTGTATATTTACTCAAAAACTGCACTCAAGTGCAAGTTTTAGTCACTTAACTTATTATGCTATTTTATTTTACGCTAATTTTATGATTTTACTCCATAACATTTCATGTAAACTATGGTAGTTTTTACTTCACTATCTATTTGACAACTAGAATAACAGAGTCAGACACAAGTTTATAAAATACAAAGCAGTGTTAGAGATTAAACAAGCAGCTCTGAGCCTTATTGGCTTGTGATGCCTCACAAAAAACTCTGTTTTCTTGTTCCAGATGTCAGTGTGTCTCTTTTAAATAAATGTCTCAAGCCCAAAGAGCTCAAATTATCCAGCATTCACTTAATGAGAACGGAGAAATGTCCCAAAATAAAAACAGATTGCAGAAATTTGCTTTTAGACACAGGTCTAGCAGCTGTCCAAACAACAATTTCCCCAAGGGGATCAATAAAGTATCAATTATTATTATTATTATTCTTTTTTATCCCACTTATCTCACAGCTCCTCAGATTCATCCTTTCAAGCTCCCGTTGAAACCACTGGTTGAAACTATACAACTATACTGTATAAAAGTTGAAATATCAATGGAAAAAAATACAGTTAAGTGAAAAGCCTGTCTGACTTAAATAAGAGAAGAGAGGTATTATCATACAAAAAACTTGAAATACCAAAGGTAAAAGTACTCATTATGTAGAATGGCAGCCAACAATGGAGCTAATTTAAATTATTCTGTATGTTGTTTATTCACAATGATAAGTTTCCACACTACACTAGCTTGTTAATTTTCTTAGTAATATTAATGTTAATCTGCAAACTAGTAATGAAGAGGGACAATCCTCCTTGGTGGAATTTGTAATAAGACAACTTATATAAAATTATAATTTTTTTTACATTGTTTTGTTGTGATTTTAAAAGCTCATCACACTTTTAAATACTGTAAAATCTTAATTTGAAAAGTAACTAGTAACTATAGCTGTCAGATAAATATAGCTGAGTAGAAAGCACATTTCTCTTTAAAATGTAGTAAAGTCAAAGTATGAAGTAGCAGAAAATGGACACTCAGGTATAGCACAAATAACTCAAAATTGTATGTAAGTACAGTACTTCAGTAAATGAACTTAGTTACTTTTCACCACTGGCTACAGCAGTTTACGCACTGATGCATCAATATTAACAATCTAAAAATGTAAGATATAAAAATAATACAGGTAGTACTGTGCTGTACTAGTACATGCCTAAAAAAGTACTGCTACAACTAAGTTGAAGGGCATGCTCTAAAATGGACTTAAAGCAGAAGGGTACAAGTACTCCACTAAGAAAACAATGTATTTTAAATAGTTTTGGAATTGATTTTGATAACTAACATGTACAATTCCAAAGTAATTTGACAAACTTTTGTTTGATTTGTGATGTACAGCAGCTGTTTAATCATAATACAGTTACTTATATATTTCTTAGTGAACAACCTACATCTGCAAACATTCCTAATAACTAAAGCTGTCAAATAAATGTAGTGGGGTAAAAAGTACAATATTTCCTCTGAATTGTAGTGAAGTAAAAGTAGCATAAATGGAAATACAGCAGTAAAGAACCTCAAAATTGTACTTACTGTAAGTACAGAACCTGAGTAGACCATTTTCTGCAGTGCACTGTACTTCTCAGAAGAAGTATTTTGAATATATTTAATTTAGTTGTTATAGAGTAATTTCACATTAATGTATTAGTAAATAGTAAATGTACTTGTAATAGTGAATAATATGGGTACTTCTTCCACCACTTCCAGGTTGCACCAGAGACCCGCGCTGTCATCAGCTGGATGCAGGATATTCCCTTCGTGCTCAGCGCGAACCTCCATGGTGGAGAGCTGGTGGTTACGTATCCATTCGACTGCACCCGTGACTGGGCCCCCCAGGAAAACACCCCCACAGCAGATGATGCCTTCTTTCGTTGGCTTGCCACCGTCTACGCCTCGACTAACCTGGTGATGGCCAACCCCGACCGCCGCATGTGTCACTACGAGGACTTCCAGGCACACAACAACATCATCAACGGTGGAGCCTGGCACACCGTCCCTGGCAGTGAGTCGCACCGGGAGATCTGAAATTATTAAAGACGATTTAGTCTACAAGTCATGAGTATAGTGCTTTCGGAGAGGATGTTGTGTGTTGCTACAAGTGGACGAAGTTACTTAAAGTCACCCCAAATTCTATCTATCGTCTTCTCTTTAACATGCACTGACTGTGTGTGTCTTTTCTGCAGGTATGAATGACTTCAGTTACCTGCACACCAACTGCTTTGAGGTGACGGTGGAGCTGTCCTGCGATAAGTTCCCTCATGCCAGTGAACTTCCAATTGAGTGGGAGAACAACAAGGAGTCTCTGCTCGTTTACATGGAGCAGGTAAGTCTGCATCTGCAGTCCACATCCATCTGTCTATCCAAAGAAAATCACCCACAGTGGGGTCTGAGAACACATCGGAAATCTGTGATATTTTGGGAATAAACAATAGACAATTTTGTGGATTTAGAAACACAAGAAGAAGAAATATTTAAGATTCTGTGCTATTTGTAGGTCACAAATTTAAAAAACATAAACAAACCTGTGCCGTTGAGCAAGTTTTATCAACTGAAGCACACATTCAGGTGAATGAACCTACAGTTCACCTGTTCTACTGTAAAGAGGACTGTGCCTCAAATTCAGTGTCAGAGGTCAAATAGTTATTCTAACCAATGAGGGGCTAGGATGAAGATCTTTAGGGGAACAGGACACCACACTCTAACACACTTTGTGTAAACTGGATCAGCACGATCAGGCAGACCAAAACTGACCGTACCGTCAGAAGATCAACACATAAAGCTGTGGTTACGTCTTAGGTTTTTATTTTTGGACCCCACTGTAGCTGGAGATCAAAAATAATTTGTATTATACGCATTTACCGTAAAGTCGTGACAGTGCAGGTTGCTTTTCACTCAGGTTCACAGGGGGATTAAAGGTGTGGTGAGGGACAAGCTCACGAAACAGGGAATAGCAGATGCTGTAATCAAGGTGGAGGACCACGACCATGATATCCGATCAGGTGAGCCACTGGCTTTGTTTTTCTGTGAGAATTTGTGTCTAATGCCCTTTTAATTAGGGCAGTTTGAAATACACTGTAGATTTTAGGTTTCACAGTGTTTGCATGCTTCACAAAACATAAAAATGAAGTGAAATTTAAAACAGAGATTTAATCTATTTTATCACCTGTAGCTGCTGACGGAGACTACTGGCGACTTCTTAACCCTGGTGAATACAAGGTGGTGGTTTGGGCCGAGGGCTACTTCCCATCAATGCGTCAGTGCCACGTTGGAATGGAGCCGCATCCTACCATCTGTGACTTCACCCTCACCAAAACACCCATTCAGAGGCTGAAGGAGATCCGAGCCAAAGGGGGGAAGATCCCGCAGGACCTTCAGTTGCGACTTCGTGCCCTGAGGCTCCGTAAGCTTCGCGCCAGCACCAAGGCCATTAACCGCCGCAGGGAGAATCAGCGGCTCCAGAGGAGGACAGCTCGGTCCTCCGGAGCCTGGAGAGCATGAGAGGAGGGGGGACGACAGGCTGAAGAGGCCTGAGAAACCTGCGAGCTGGATAATGGGTTGAAGAAGTTTGATCCAAAGTGAGAATAAGTATTAAAGGGTCAGTTCACTCAATTTACAAAAACAAACTTTCTACATAGCCCCAGTGACGTCAAGACATGTGGACAGTTTTATGTGCTGAAGCTTTAAAAATATATGTGATTTCAACTTTACCCAATCACAGCTTCAAATGTTTGTTTATTAATTAAAACAAATCAGTGTTTTAATTGGGGGAACTGACACTTAAAGGCAAAAATTTGACAAGTTACTTAAATGGACATACACATTTGTAGACAGGCAGTTCAAATTCACTTAAGTAGTTTTTTTGTTTTGTAAATTAACTGTTTACTTTCTTGTTATACCTGAAGATGCTGTAGTGTTTGTTACTTATCTGTAAAGAGACTAAGTTGAGGATTTAAGTGTCAGCTGGTCTGATATGTGACATTTTTTTCTAACACTGTACTGATTTGTTTGACCAAAGTCCAACAGTACCATAAGATCTGAAATACCTACACCTGAATGTGTGTTATTTATATCTAGCATTTGAATTTAAGTCAAACAGTGAAGAAATTAGGAAAAAATAATATTGTGTCCCACATCCATACCACACACTAATTCACTGCAGTATATGTATACTTTATAGCTGTTGAAATACTAGTATCACTTTGTAGTAAGGACTTCAGTAAGAGCTGAAGGTTATGTAGGCACAGTTGTTCGTTGAGGTTATTGCTAATGCCAGCAGGTTATAGTGACTCATTTCGTGGTCATTTCTCAACACATCACCTGTGAAATTTTAACAGCAGAAAATACTAAAAAATAAAAGTTCTGGAGTCAAATACAGAACAGTCAGCAATGCAAAAGAAGCCAACCTTTTATTTAAGCGATAACAAGTACCATTTTAGTGTCAGTGTTGGGATTACTTGCTGTGTATAGCCATGTAGGAAACAACAGTGCGAGCAATTCAACATGTTTTCATGTCTTGTCTAAGCCTCCTCTAGTTGTGAGGCGACTGTGCACAGGTAACAACAGAACTACTGACAACATTCAATCAACCCACATTGGTTACAGGTTAAAACCCAGAACAAGGACTGACAACAAAACACAAAAGAATAAACTCGTAAAAATGAACCTAGTTTCTCTGTTGCTTTACCTGAAGTGAAAATGGCAGATAAGACACTTTTCTCCGAAGAGCTTGTGAATATAAGTGAAATAAAAGCAGCAGTGAATATACAGCATGGCTGGTCCTTTCGCCTTGATCTCAGTCAATTAAAGATGTAATTTTGAAGTCAACTAAGGGTAAATTATTAGAGTATTTCTAAATGTGTGCAACTTGAAAATGTAGTTATTCCATATGAGGAAATAAGTCCCTGAATTGACTGAGCTGAAAGTGAAATAAACCCCTTTCTGTGACATACTAAACAACACAGAGGTACAAAGTATTAAAAGCATCCTTCCTCATTACTTATAGGAGCATGTTGTGAGCTAGGAATTATTAAGTCACATCTGTGTTTAGACAACAAATCTAAATTAATTTCACAAATCACTTATTTCATGCATTTTGGAGTGAGTTAGCTTAGAACGTTAATGCCACATGTTGCGTTCAGGTCACATTGCTAAGCCTTAGCAGCAGAGTAGGAAAAACCATTCACGCCAGCCTCCGATTTGTAATTAAGTCGAGAGATATCGGGGATTTCTGAAACCAACGATATCTGCCTCCTGTCAAAATGAACTACTGACATCATCAAAATGTTAAACTGCACTTGGACTAATCCTGTTTTCCTATGTAACCACTTGGACTATACACACAGTGGAAACAGTGATTATCAGCCAATCTGGCCCTCTTTAACAGCAACAGATCACAGCTATCAGCACCCAAAACCCAATATTAATTAACACATATCTCGTTTGTTCTAGTCCTACAAAAACCTAATTTTAAAAACAAAACTGTCATGCTTTTTCCCGGGGTTATGCTCTAAACAAGCTAATGTTACTTCTTTGGTCCGAGCGGTTAAATTCCAGGTGTGTTACTGGTCCTAACGAAAATAGTCCGGGCCAAAACGGCTAATCTATATTTTAAAACTTCGGCTTCTGTACTTATTAAACAAACGAGTTATAAAGTGTTATTCTGTAACCTCTGGACAGGATAATCTATCTTTATGCTATTGAATCTTTATGCTAATCTACCCAGCTTTCCAGCTTCATAGTTCCACATTCTGCAACACAAAGCGTGACCACAGGTGGCGCCGTTGAAGGGATGTTTATATATTTGTTATTAATGCTATCCTCCTATTTAGCATTTATAAGTAATATACAAATATTTTACACATTAGTTAGAACTCGGCGGTAAGTGAACGCAGCTATATGAACATTTAAAGCTTTGTTACCAGACTATGGTCAAATATTTTTCTTTATAAAGGCCAAGTACCTTATATAACATTGATAACAACTACCACTTGTTCAAAATAACATCCATGCAACAGTACCCCCTTGCTTTATTTACTAAGAGATGAGAGTGGCATAAATCTCACCCAACTCTCTGCAGGACAGTGAATTAATATATTTCTCAAAATGTTTCTTTAAGGCTTAAATTTTTGCCTCATCTAAATAGTTTTCAAATCCATAACAGCAGATGATCATCTTTAGTTCTCAGCTCACAGTTCACTATAGAGGAGAAGCACTGCCTTGTCAAAGCAAAACATATTTTGGCATATCTGACTGCTCCACACAGAGCGTCAACCTCTCATAAATAAGAAAGGAGAATCTCCATAAAGGCTGGTATGCATAGTAGTCTACACTTACGTCTATCTTTTGTTTACATAACAGCATGTTATAATCTATTCTGCAGTCAGTTAGCAAGTGCTGTTACCACTTTACATTAAGGTGTAAGGTGTAATAATCAAACACTGATGTCGATCAACACGCACTTCAAGAACCAAAACAAGAGGTACATGGTCGGAAAGCAAGCCAAATCTTTCTTGGCAAAAATTTCATCCTGCAAAAGTTTAATAAACAACGCTGAGGCAACTTCTTTAGCCAAAAAAAGTAAACAAGTCAGAGATTAAAATGAGGCTTGCAATAATCTGCATTTCCTTATAGTCATGAAAAGACCAAAACTAACAATAAATTTATTCTTACTAGTAGAATACTGATGCCATAGAGCTCCACTGTTTTAAAGAAACTATTAAAAAAACACATCAATGAGCCACACTACTTAACTGACATATGTATGTTTCATTACTATGAACATGCACTGTAGTTTTGTATTTTGACTCATTCCCACAAACATCCTTCTGCAGCTGAAAATCTAGAGCACCAAATGTGTATCAATCCACCACTTAAAGTAGTCCCCAAAAACATCACCATCTAATCCTGTTTGAGTAATGTTTGCTAAAAACTACAGTGCCCAGCTGGTTTTTAAAAAGTGAAACTATATATTTTTGAGCTGTTTTTAAAGATTTCCATAGTTCATCAATAGCAAATTATGTAAGTCAAAGTATTGAAAGGTGGACTAACATGCTGTATATGCAGAATATAAAATAACGTCGAGCCTTATCTTTTAGGGAAGAAATATGTAGTTATAACTGCTATTTTCCTTGAATACCATGCAGTAGTTCTGGAAAATGTTGGAGTGAAAACTGAGTTTCTGACTTAAGATAAAAACACAAACTGCAAAGAGAAATGAAGAGTGATAAAAATCTAACTAGTCCCAAAGCAGCCACAACAATGGCAGGGAGTGACTTTAGAGTCAAACGAAACAAACACCGTGCTACAAGTAGTGCCAACGTTAATACACCAACAAAACCACATAACATCTATTAAGATCATGACAGGGTAGAAACATAGAAAAAAGAGAGATGCCTCTATCCACGAGTGAAGAAGAAAGGCATTGATGAGGAGGTCCTTGAAGTAGGGAGTCAAAGTTCAGATTGTATGAGCAGAGAAGCAGCACCTGTAGAAGAAGGCATGAGCAAAGCGGAGCAGCTGAGAGCGACACAATCCGCAGCAGGGGGCGCCGTGTCGAGACTATTACAGAGGACACAGGTGACGGACACGAGCGCCTGTTTGTCTCATTAGATTTAATGAATTAATTAAAATGTGTCTGTTTGCATTCTTAGTGTTTTTGTCCAAAGTCAGCAACACCTGAATGTGCGGAGTCTTAAAATAAGTCAAAGTTTTCTACTACAGAGAGCAACGTTAATCTTTAGTATGAAAAAGTTCAACACGACCCAATTTGTTTTAGATTGACGCCATGTTGCATCTCTTGATCTGACGCACAAACGTGTCAAGCTTTGCACTTCAAAGCATCTCCTCAGTCTGGATGGCAGCCTAGTTTACAACACCAAACTGCCCGTGTTTGTTGGTCAAGTCTCTTTTTTGCGTGTCTACTTCTTAAGTTCAGAGTCATGCAGGGTAAATGTTTCCATTCACTTCTGTAGCTTGGTGAGGGGGCCACAGTGTTTTAGCAGCCACAGAGTTTTTTTTTTTTTTCTTCAGAGTTCTTCAGACTCCCAGCCAACTCAACTCAGCCTGGTTCACAGGTGCAGACCTGGGTCTAGAAGTGCCAAAAAACATTTTTATGGTTTGCTTTATCCCTTTTAGGTTTCATATAGGTAGGTTTTTTATTACAGTTTGTCTGCAAGAGGGGTTGGAAAAATCACAATATACAAATGGGTATTGTAAAGTAAACTGATGAAACCTCCAAGGATACGACTGTATCACACTATATGAAAAATCTGCATGCAGTAATTCCCACCCATCTGGGCCACTGAGCACTTTAAAACAAGCAGTGCTAGCAATATTGAAAATTTTTTATATGTAATTTTATCTGATTGTTTTAATAAAATTCATACTAAATGATACCAAAGAGACCAACTAATTCGGCACAATAAATACCTGCATGTATTCGATGACCAGGGTTTAAAACCGTAGAAAATATGAGGTTGTATGAACAACTTACTACTAAACTACCAACAACACTTTATGCTTCTATGATTGTTTTCTTGATTTTTCAGGTCTGTGCAGGAGCCTTCATTAGAACTTCTCTACCCAGGTCTGCAGCGCATCATTCTTTGTCAGGACTGCATGCTAAAATTTGGGCTGGTACAGGGCCACGCGTCCACTGAGGCAGCCCGAGGCCAGCTGGCAGTGTGTTGGAGAGAACTTAGTGGTTAGCACCACGTCGCTGTGCGAGTAGATGGAGCGGATCTCCCTGAGGCAGCTAGTTTGGACAGGCAGACAGTCAGCCAGCTCACCGCAGCGCTCGTCAAAGGCCAACAGGCGGACGCCATAACCGTAGGGGGAGCAGATGAGCCGTCCATCCGGGCTGAAACACAGCTCCTTAATGTAGCCTCGCCCCACATTGGCCTCCTCTATGTAGTGGGTTAGGCGGAGGGAGCAGCGAGGGGAGACAAGAGGACGAGTGGGTGCTCCCTCCTGGAACTCGTACACACACGTCCACTAGAGGGAGAAAAGAAAAAAGATGGAGGAGTGTGTAGGGGTGTAGTCAGCATCACAACAGATTCTGAAAGTATTAATCATGTTTGTGTCGTCACTGGAAAAACACTTGACATTGGTCCAGGAATCACAGTGACACCAACCAATCATCGGTAGGGCTGCAGTGAAGGCCAGCACTAAATAAACTGAATTTAAAATGACTTAATGTTAGCAGATTTTGCTCTTTGTGATGAAAATAAATGGGCACACAAAGTACACAGTACAACACATCATTGTTAATAAGGCTCAGGACCTTTCAGTGCAAAACTCTTACAGGTAACTGACATTTTGACAGACTGAGCTGCTGATAAAGTCAGCTCTGTCTGTCTGTAAAGCAGCATATATTCGATTAGTATTTCTAGAGACAGGTTTTTGAACAGTTGTCAATTTGGAGCCATCATCTAGCGGCCATCAGCGTCACAGTACTTTGACATACATTTACACTGTCTTCAGCTACCAGTCAGGGTTGGTTACACAACATCAAGATGCATAAGATGTTTCTATCTATACAACATGAAGAGGGGGCATGCAGCCAGGCGTTCTGATATACAAATTGGAATCACACCTGTTGTCTCACATCTGGCTTTGAGACAACAGGTGTATCTGCAGTGAAGTGTTGCTCACCTCCTGGTCGTCCATGTTGCTGGAGCATCGGATGAGTGTGGCCCAGCCTTTTGGATGGAGCTGCAAGGAGGTGATGCAGTTCCCTCGGTCCCTCTCTCCTGGGATCTCTGGAGTCAAAACCTCCAGGCTGTTCCTGGGAGAAAGGCCTGCTAGAACAAAGTTTGTGACAACTTTATAGTCTACAGTCTGTGCAGACTCTGTTTCAACATTCAGTTTGTGTGTGTCCCTGACCTTCTCTGTGAGGGTGGATCTTGCTGGAGTCATTTCCCTGGCGAGGAGTTCCAGTCAACCTGGATGCTGATGTGCCTCCATCTGCATGATCACATCAAGGTGAAAAGGGTTAGGGTTAGTGCTGCAGCTAATAATTTCTCACGAGGGCTATTTTGGCTCCCTCTGTCTGCAATGGACTCAGGACCCTTTTTAGGGTCCTTTCGTGCTGAAGAGGTTTTAATATTTAATCAACAGAATGTTGATAATTCAACAGAGGTAAAGATGATGCCTTAAAACAGTTAACTTAATTTGAACACCAGCTAAAAACCTTACAAAGCATTACAAAAACAGCTGATTATTTATTTCTTAATCAAATAACTGACAAATCAGTCCCTTATTGTTGGCCCAACATCAAGCTTAACACACAGGAATCAACACATTCACTAAATATGTCGAACACATAAAACCAAAAAGTATGAAAATTAAAAGAAAAGCCACAAAATATCTGGAAATCAAAACAAAAAGTTGACACAAACAGAAAAGACACCACCACTCCACAAGGCAATACAAGCATTTTGCACAAGATTGAAAATGAAACACAAGGGAGAAACCTGAACTCAAGAGAGGATGTGATCTGACCTGAGCTGAGTGGAGTCCGTCGGGCACGCAGCATGCGGTAGCTGCCCACCTCGAGGGACTGGGTGAGGTCCAGGTCGTGGAGGATGAGCAGGTAGCCTGAGGAAGTGGAGATGAGCATCTTGGAACAATCGGGTGTCAGACGCATCCTCATTAGGTAGCGGGTGTGGAAGAACTTCTTGTGCGGACAGCCGTCCTCTGTAAACCTGCACAAAAAGGACAAACACAGAGGGTTTAATGGCTGTATCTCAAGAAGCTTTATATATTTTGTGGTAAGTTGCAGGGTTTTTTGAAGGATAGGAGTTCCACTGACTGTTAAAAAGTCAGTCATGTATTGGCTGGGGCATTATGAGGAAACAACTACATTAAATTTGTTATATTAAACTAGTTATAATACAGAGCCCCCTAGGGGTCATGTAGTAGAAAAAAATATTTAGGTGAAATAAGTGGTAGAAAAAAAATATTTAGGTGAAAGAAGTGGTAGAAAAAAAAATTCAGACGATGTGGTAGAAAAAAAGAGTCAGACAATGTGGTAGAAAAAAAATCAGACTCCCCGCCCACACGTTAAACAGGCCGGCGAATGTGACCATAGACCCGCAGGATGTAAACACAT
>JAUMHL010000015.1:4073842-4092689 GCA_032362345.1 Sandelia bainsii
AGGCAGATGGCCGCCCACCCTGAGCCTGGTTCTGCTGGAGGTTTCTTCCGTTAAAGGGAGTTTTTCTTCTCCACTGTCGCCCAGTGCTTGCTCAGAGGGGATTGTTGGGTTTTCTCTCTGTATGATTATATACTCTTATCTAACTTTTAGATTTGGCGCTATATAAATAAACTGAATTATTTTTTTTGACCTAAAACCACACTCACACTACTTAATTTTTGAGGTCATTGCTTTAAGATGTGTCACTACACTGTTGTGTCTTATATTTGTCCATCCAGGAGTGCTCTCCTTATGCTGCCCACCTTTATGATGCTGAGGACTCTTACACACCGGTCAGAGAACTACCTGGCCTTTGCTTTGGCTACTGCTCGGGGTTTCATGGCAAATGTCGTCATGTTGTTAAATATTTAACTGGGAACCACCTGCTGCGGGACACTGCTGAACGGGATATGTCCACTTTCTGCAGCATGGTCGAACTGTCTGACCTTGACTACTGCTACCCCGATGTTTTGAAGAGCACTGACCTCAACAGCAACCTGGGCGAGGTGGTAGAAGACCCTGAAGGGTGTCTCCAGCTGTGCCTGACAGAGGTTGCCAATAGTCTCAGGAACCCTGTATTTATGCTGCACAGTGGTGATGACACACATAGGATGTTCATTGCAGAGCAAGTGGGCTTTGTGTGGGTTTACCTGCCTGATGGCAGCCGGCTGGAGCAGCCTTTCCTGGACATGAGCGGGGAAGTGCTGACCACACCATGGCTGGGAGATGAGAGGGGTTTCTTGGGCATGGCCTTCCACCCCAAGTACCGGGACAATGGACGCTTTTTCATCTACTACTCCATCCTGGTCAACAGTAAGCTGGAGAAGATCAGAATCAGTGAAATGAAGGTGTCTGAACATGATATGAACATGGCTGATCCCTACTCAGAGAGGTATGCTAATGCTAACCCAGTCCATCCCTTTGCCCTTTTTTATAATATCAAAGTCTTTCTGATGATATACATACAAGTTTGCACCAACTGCATGCTCCCTTTGACAGATATATAGAACCAAACTGTCATATACCCGCTGAGCTATAATTACACCAAAGCTTGCATTAACATGTTCTGAACTTATTCAGGTAAATCACCTCAGGGTCGGCCCATGCTTTTTGGGCATTCTTTTTTCTCCCAGTTAGGAATTACAACCACTCAATGAGAAAACAAGAAGTCACGCATAGAGACTACACAACCCATCGATGAGATATAATTAATTTAAGATAAAGTACCTGATTTTGTTTAACACCTCCAAAAATCCCATCCCAGGTATCATATTGCACCTCAGAGGCCTTCCTCAAAACCTAAGCAAAACCTAAGCAAACTACATCTCGCTAGAAATATGTGAGGAAATAAGGTTTTTCTGTAGTTTGTGGGAACATATTGTAACACCTCAGGCCTGCTCCGTCATCACCTTTTTCTGTAAGAGTAACTCAGTAAAATTATAGAATGAGTGACATACTGAACAACAAAGTGCCAGCGCTGAAAGGGTAAAAACTAGATCACAACGTGGCCTGGAGGCTTAGTTAAGTATGATAGCAACCACGTACTGTATTTATGTCTGAAAAAAAGAAAAAAAAGAGACTGTGCTCAACTGCATCCTTTTTACATTCAGAGTCATTTTAGAGATTGATGAACCAGCTGCAAATCACAATGGAGGCCAGCTGCTGTTTGGTCTTGATGGATATTTGTATATCTTCACTGGAGATGGTGGAAAAGCTGGGGATCCATTTGGGAAGTATGGCAATGCACAAAACAAGTAAGTTTCCTCAAGTGTGAGGAAGAGGGAGGAATTAAGCACAAAGATGCTCCACTGGAATCGTGTTACCCCCAGAGCCCCATCTGGAAACCAACTGTCTAATTGTTCCCATGTTGATTGACTGTTTAGATCAAATATGCAAATGTCTACTAATGTTTTAGGGGAGGTTGATGGTTCCACCATTCATAAACACCGTTTCCTAAATATTTTAACAATATACTTATTACCTTTAGTTATCTTAACCATTTAGCCATCATGTCAATTTTTTCACTCCTTATTCATAAGCTACATCTGTTCCAAACATGTATTTAGATGGTGCTATCCACCATGTTATTACCTATAACATACACATGGCAACTGCTAAAATATACCCCTTATAAAACTACCCCTGATTGGGAATCAATACACACAAGGCCTCTATACTAATTATAAATCCTATAATTTTCAACTCAGGACTGCTTTGTTGGGAAAAGTACTCCGCATTGATGTGGATGGAAGTGTCCCAGATTTGAAGCAATATGGGATCCCACCTGATAACCCATTCCTTGGTGAGCCAGATGCTCGGCCAGAGGTGTTTGCATATGGAGTCCGAAACATGTGGCGATGCTCTGTGGACCGTGGAGACCCAGTCAGCCACTATGGCAGGGGCCGGATTTTCTGTGGAGATGTTGGTCAAAACCGCTATGAGGAGGTTGACATTATTGTGAAGGGAGGAAACTATGGATGGAGGGCCAAAGAGGGATTTGAGTGCTATGATTTGAAACTGTGCCAGAACTCCTCCTTGAGTGAGTATTTTTTGTTCATATGAAACTTCCCTGATGATAAAAAACTATTTTCTGCCATGTTCTTGATCTCTTTCTAATGCTTCAGATTTTAGTTAAATTCAGTGCATATTTCTCTGCCACAACAGATGACATCCTCCCTATATTTGCATACAGTCATCATGTTGGGAAGTCTGTGACAGGGGGATATGTGTACAGAGGATGTGAATCACCCAATCTGAACGGCCTGTACATTTTTGGAGACTTTATGAGTGGGTAAGATTGTGTTGATCTGAGCCAAAAGTTTACTCCAACTGTCTCCAACCTGTTGGGTGAAAAGAAATATCTTGATTCTATGTCAGATTTTCGGAAGTGAAGAAAAATAGTGTTGTTTTTTTGGCTTGTTTGTTCAGCTATTGTGCATTTTTTAATTTAATTAAAAAAACATGCACTTTTGAAAATGTCACATCATTTGATTACAATTTTCCTACTTAAAATCTAACTAAGGCTTTAGAATCTGTATTGATCCACTAATATTTAACTACAACATACAACAAGTATTTTATTTTTGCCTGTATTACTTAATGCTTATTAACTTTGTTTCATACTTTAACTTAAGGCTTAACATAGTGTTTTGTGCTTGAAATGTGACTTTAGACTTGAATGAAAACTTGAGAATGATTTAGGACTCGAGCAAAGCTTGGTAGACGGCAGAAGGAAAGAAGCTTATGTAGTAGCCAAGTATTCTACTTTTATCCACTTTCATCAGACATTTTTCTTTTTAGGTTGAAATGTTTTATTACTCATCCAATTAGCTTCTTCCGTCTGAAGAAAGTTGGTAGAAAACCTCAAATTTATCCTCCAGGTTGGTTTCACTTCACAACCTAATACACTTGTTAGGTGGACAGTGAAAAGGGGTGAGAGTAATAGTCACACCTCTTATGACCCTTGCTACGTCGATTAAAGAGGTTTGTTAACTGTGGCCTTCCTGGTGGATGTGTGAAGTGGTCTTGATTTTCCTCAGAATGGATGAAATTGCAAGGTTAATGGAGTGAAGTTTGTTCAGAGCTCCACATTGAAGAATCTAAACTGCCACTAAACAAGAGGATGGCCCAGCACAAGAACAGCAACACCTCAGGACCAGAATCAGCTGTGTAACTTTATTTGAAGGACAAAGGACACACATTTGAGGACAATGATATATACACTTTGGACAGAGAAGATATGTAGTATGAGAAAGTATGAGAGAAGTGACACACATACATGTGGAGAATCCCTGCCTCAACAGAGGCGGAGGCCTTAGACATGATCTGTCTCCAGTTTATCATGCTGCCTTTTGTCCATGGCCAGGAAAATCAAGACTACTTCACACATCCACCAGGAAGGCCACAGTTAACAACCCACTTTAATGGGGGTGGGAGGGGATGGAATAGGTGTTACTATTACATCTTAACAAAGCCACTTTCTATTGTCCATCCCCTGAGCCTACTTGGGTCAAGTGTGTAGTGAAACCACCCTCATACATTTGAGGTCTCTACTAATCCTTCTCAGAATGAAGAAGCTACTTGGATGAGTAGTAAAACTTAGGGGAAATTGTCTGATATGCTTTTGTACTGAGAGTTAAATGATAAAATTGATACAGATGTCTGCATGGTAGATATGAAGTTGGAACCGCAGCTTAGCTCAGCATAAAAGACTAGAAACAGGGGGAAAGAGTTCTGAAATATAGAAAACAAAAACTTAAAGATCACTAATTAAAACAAACATGTTTATTAATCTGGAAAAACAATAGTCTACTGTTTTACACAGGGTTATGTGTCTGACTATTTCTCAGCCAAGTCTGGCACATTAGTCCCTGTAAAACCACAACTTGCCTTTTTCACACCTCAGTTTTTGTATGTATAAGAAACAAATGAGCTGTAGATGCTTCCCCCTGTTTCCCATGTTTATGCCAAGCTGGCTGCTGGCTGCTGGCTGTAGCTTCGTGCTTAGCATAAGGAAATGAGAACAGCTTCAGGTTCCTCAACTAAATCTCTGTAAAAACCTGCATCTTGCTCACAGGAATAAAGTTCAGGGATTAACTATTAATTTGTGCCTTAAATGTGATAAACCCCTGTTGGTTGTGAGTGATTCCTGTCATTCTTGCAGTCGAATTTTGGCATTAGAGGAAGATAAAGCAACAGGAAACTGGAAGGAGAGGAGTGTGTGCATGGGTGACACAAAAACGTGCTCTTTTCCTGGACACATCAACCATTACCACAAGTTCATCATCTCATTTGCTGAAGATGAAGCAGGTAACATGTGTTCACTCTCTCACAGTGTTTAGCACTATCTTGGACTAATGTAACTCTAGTGACAACAAGCTGTTTCTGTTTTTCAAGGGGAGCTGTATTTTCTGGCCACTTCGCACCCCAGTGCCATGTCTCCTTTTGGAACAGTTTTCAAATTCATGGACCCCTCCAGGTGTAGTATCAGACACAGCTTAAAATAAGCCATGTTCATTTAGTCATTTCCACAGATTTCTGTGACGCTGCATTTACAATGTGTGTAAAACATGCTGTCAACTGGAAAATTAACACATGATCTATGGTGACAAGTATGATATATATTGGATTTTTGTTTTCCTGATTTCACCCTTTGTGGCATCATGAACATGAGTAGCAATTCAATAAGCTATTTGCAGGATTACACAGTGTAACGTAAATGATGGATTAACCTTGAGATAACCTTGGATGGCACATCGTTTACATTTCCCGTCAAATTTACTCCCATAGGTATGCAAAATGCGAAAACGAATAGAAACATTTTTATCCTCATACCTGTATCTACTGTATGCAGAAATGTTGTCACACATTATTTCAGGAATAGCAACATATCTTTGTTTTTGAAATTATACAATAAAGAGCTATTATAAAACCAAGCACAGTTAACTATTAATATTTAAATATGGGCTGTTTAATGCATAAAGTCTTGTTCAAAATTCAGCTGAAAATTGACATGTCTTGATAAAGGTTAAACAAATGATGAAATAAATCAAGTCAAGGAATCTCAATATAAATATTTCATCATTATGATGCCGCTACTGTATGAATACAAATATCCAGTATAATATTTGCCAGATGATAAAACAATAAATACTTTTCACATATTGGCTGCTTTAACCAGCATTTAAGAGATGAAAGTCAATTAGATTAATAACTTTCATAAACTTACAAAGGAACTTCAGCATTTACATCAACAACCTATGTGTGATTTTTAAATTTTTGTTCACAAAAATCAACATAAATTTGCATAATATTTTGTTCTAAAATTAGTGAAAGAGCTGTATATTGGCATAAAAATACTGAAATACACCTTTACTATTACATTTTTTAAACTTTTGCAGGAGAGCTCCTCCGGGCAAATGTAAGAAGAAGCCGCTGCCTGTCAAAGTGAGAGGGAAAAAGATTCCATTTATGCCCAGGGAATGTAAGTCAAACTGAACCTTAAACTGAAATATGTCCATGGTGTTTTATATTTTTGGTTCAATCACTAAATATAAACAGTTAAATATGTACATTAGAGGTTAGTCTAAGTGTTAAGCAGAAAACATTTCAGAAAACAAATCTGTTCTGGCAAGCCAACAAGTTGCCTATTTTCACTGTTTACTTGTTAGTATGCTTGTCCTGAGCAGAACCTGCCTTTTCTCTCTATTTCAGGTCTACATACTGCCAAATTGTATAATCACACTGGGGTCATGTATAAAGCTATAAAAAGCAGTCTTCCGTTTTAGATCAAACATATTTAAATTAGAGACAAAAGAGGAAAACATTTCAAACATTCAGACCTGTTTTTTGAGCCAATTATTCATCCAGCTTCATAAAATGCAATATATGTGGCTGCATGTAAAACAGTGAAAATGGATGCTTACTTACATCTGTGCCTTTTCAGTGACTGTGCTGGACACAAATGAAAAACCTACAAGACCACCACCAAGAAAATTCAAAGTCACCACTAAACCACGGGTGGCAAGCAACCAGATCAAACCTAAGACTACTGCAGCCAGTGTGAGGACGGCGATGACATCTACAACGACGAGCGCTGCTGTGAAGCCGAAATGGGAATCGCCTGTTAACAAAACAAGGAAGGAAAATAAATTAAAGCCATGGGGGAAAAACAAGGTGCTGAAGAAGCAAGAAACGAATGTACAAACGAAGAAGAATACTTTTAAATCCAAGACACAGTTAAAAAAGACAACTGTGGTTAAGCCTCTTCGTAGAAAAGCTAAGGTAAAAGCTAAGACCAATCAAACTGCGGCAGCTGATTTAAAAACTAATGCTCCGAAAACCTCCAACAGCCTGAAAGATAACACAGTGCACATGAAGATTTCCCGCAAAAAAGGTGCACAGAAGCAAATCAGTCTTCAGAAAAACAGCATAAAGGTCAAAGAACCTGGTAAAGAACATCTTGCCTTCATGAATAAAACGAAGACAAACTTGAAAACGAACGGAACAATGTTAAACAAACTGAAAGTGCAAAACAAGCAAGGAAAAAGTGCCAAAATACATTAAAACATCTGTCTGACTGAATGTGTAT
Source organism: Sandelia bainsii (assembly GCA_032362345.1). Classification (NCBI taxonomy): domain Eukaryota; kingdom Metazoa; phylum Chordata; class Actinopteri; order Anabantiformes; family Anabantidae; genus Sandelia; species Sandelia bainsii. The sequence continues at coordinate 4,080,972 of JAUMHL010000015.1, forward strand.
CTTTGAAACAATCTGTGTCAGTTTTCAAAGGAATAGCTTGAAATTTGGGGAAATAATTTGCTTTCTAGAACGAGTTAGAAGTGTCAGTCAGTATGAACCTACCATCAGCAGCTAGACCAGAAACAGATGCAAACAGCTGGACAGAGCCAAAGGTAAGAATCCACACACCAGGACTTCTAAAGTTTATCAGTCTCAGTTTAATCTATACAGAAACTGAAGAGTAAGAACAACATTGGGGTGTCTGCTAGTCATCACATAACCTCCATAAAACCACACATAGTTGTTCTTATACTTTACCTTTTATACAGATTAAACACAAGATATCAAAATTACATGAATTATGGCCATGTAGGCACATAAGGAATTTGTATTCAGCTGACGGTGTCTCTCTAGTAACATCACAAAAATACAATGTACCATTGGGTCAGTGGACAGACAGTCTGCTATATACGATAAGACACTGTGGATCAATAGGTAGATATGTGATTCTATACAAATTATATAGTTATGTAAAGATTACACTGTCATTAACAGGTGGAAACTATAGGTGGTGCACAAATAAATAGTAATGATATGATTCTATACTAATAACACACACAATATTTTGACATACAGTGATACAGATTATGTAGTCAAATATACAGATTATGTGGTCAAATATACAAATTATATGGTCAAATTTACAGATTACATGGTCAAATATACAATTGAACGACTTAGTTATAGTTTGTGAGTTTTAGAGGAGCTGGCAAGTGCATTGATATTTTGACAGACACAGTAAATATGTTTCCCACCCTGTCCAGTCTTTATGCTAAGCTAAGATAACCAGCTGCTAACTAAGACTTAATATCTAGCTCTTGGCAATAAGTTGACCAATCGAATTTCCCAAAACTATTGCTTTATTCAGTTTCCAGTCTCCACAGGATCAGTATTTTCAGGAGACTAAGCTGATTACATGTGACCAGAATGAGACAAGCTGTTTCTTTCTGTATTCTGTCTTTATGCTAAGATAAGCTAAGCTAACTATCTCCTGGCAGCAACTTTGTATTTACCATACTGAGTATGTCATCACATGTCCCAAAATGTTGAACTATTCCTTAAGGGTATAAAACACAACTGTTGCATGTAATTATGCATGTAACACCATTTTATTCCTTTTATTTTTTATTTTTGACTGTCATAAAGCCATTGCCACAAGTTAATCACTGCTCTGTCTGTATTTAAAATAATCAAATAGGCTTGAAGTGGAAATAACCAGCAAAACAGGAAAAAAAAACTAACTATAACAAAGACTGGTGTAGTAAAATTGCTCTAATTTTACAACACATGCAAGTGTTAAAAATAAACATAAGAAAGTGTCTGTGTGTGTTTGTCTGAGCAGCTCCCTGTAATTAAACTGCACACCACTGATCATAACTGAAACCACTGTGACCGTGGCTGGTATAATGACTGCTGTAAATGTGAAGCCAGGCTACGTGCAGCTATGCACATTGAGGTTACATGAATCTCTCAATCCAACATTTTTCTTCTGCTGACCGACTTAATGCTTTCATTATGTATATGATTCCTCAAATGACATTTTCTAACTTTGCAGTCTTGTTTCCAGTCAATAATAAATATATCATACCATGTAATACAACACAGCACAAACCATCATAATGTTTTTAGTATTCTGAATCCTGGATTGAAAAATGAAGCCATCATAATCATTGTAATCACACACTATTATGTGGTAACATGACATGATATAACTTAATCATACTATACTGTGACTTGACAAGAAGTGACGTGAAATATTGATTTTTAAATAAAAGAATAGGTTTGCGTACCGCTGCCTTAAACGAAGGTACTCAAATAAAAGTGTGAGTATTTTACTATAAAAGGTACTACACTACAAGTACCGTACCACTTAAAGGTCTTTATTTAAGTTCAAGTACTAAGTACAGTACATGCTCTAAAATTTACTTTAAGTACAAAAGCATAAGTAATACACACATAAATTGATTTTTCTGGGCAAAGTTGATGCTGTTGGCGTTAAGAATGTTTAAGTCTAGGCCCAATTTGTTCCACATGTGTCTCCTTCTGCAGAAATCTAAAACATTCTGGCCTTGTTAAGTTTAATGCACAGATTCAAGAAGAGAAGAAGTTCAAAAGCCTTATTTCTGAGAATTGTATTTGAAAAATTGTCAACATTAGCATTAATTTCAGTTCTTCTGTTTGGAAATTTGCCTTTTAGTTAGTAGCAACAGAAAAGAAAATGTTGGGGGGACACACACCAGTGAAACTATTTTATGATTTCATTAGGATGAACTCATTTAACATGTGTGCTGTACAATGTAGAAAAAGTGAAAAATATTTTAAAGACACATTTCCAGTAGTGATTAATGGAATACGTCCCGAAGAGACTTGACACAGCAGCTGGTAAAAGTGGCTCTAATTTTAACTCCTTTATGTACAGACGTGATAAATCAATAATAATAGATAAAAATCAAAAAGGTAAAGTATCAACAGTGCAGTATCTCAATAAGAAATAAGTTTTAATTAGCTAAGAATCCTGTCAATTATTCAGACAACAGACTCTACAGAAATGGTTTTGGTTCATTTCTTTCTCACTTCCCAACATACAAATGTCTGTCTGCATTCACTTTATCCTAAAAACATATTAGTTAGATGTTTTGAAGACATTTTTCAAACTGAAGCACAGTTTGTAGAGCTGTAGAGCTTGTAGTGCCCCAAGTAGTCATTATGCTCCACATCAATCACCTCCAATCAGAAAAAAGGAACAAGGGTGTCATTTTGAGTAATGGTGGGTCTAGATTTGTAGGTAAGTCTGCTGTGTGTTCTCTATAGTGGAGTATATGTTGAGGTTCTTTAAACCACAGGGCCTTCACAAATTACAGACCTACACAATGACGCATTTAAGCTTGAATGTCTGCAGTTTAAACAACACGGTGGCGCTGCACAAATTAACATCTTGGATCTTTGACTTTTTGCTTTGTACATCAAACAACACAACAAAACAAAACTAATGGTTTCTCTAAAGTACCCATTTTATGATGGCGAATAGGCTCTTTTCCTGTTGTGCAGCTCAGTTTGTCATTACCTGAGGGTGTTTTAAAGGAGAGGTGACACTTAGAAGTATGACAACTGTAGCACTGTCCAACTAACACTGACGCACAACATTTCTATCCTTTTAATCAAGTAATAATTGTTGAATTAATGGCAATAGAACATGTCCATGGCAGAGGTACCAACATGCTGGCAGAAACGTTTGTCATTTCACATTCAATTCATGTAGAGTGTTTATGTTATCTGGGTTTTCTTTTGCAGGCTGAAGAGATGTAGTTAAGTGGGTTAGAGAATTAGTTAATTCTGAAATACTAAACACTGGGAAGTACTGAGTACTGTTCAGCACATGGGATTCAGTATAAGGAGGGTAACGTGGAATAAAGTAAAAGCTAATTATGGACCCAAAGTGAACAACAAGAAAACACATGCTGCTGTATTACAGGGGCGGATCTAGAAATGTTATAATGGGGTGGCCACACAGGGGCACACAGAGGGTGGCACATTTACAATAAAATGAGATATTTAAAATGTTTTTGTTTATAAATTGTTACACATAAACACATTCAGTTTGTGCTTATATATAATTGTTTGTTCAGTGTAGAAATACCAGATATGCAAATTAATGTATTCTGAAATAATTAAAGATAACTACCATTTTAACTCCTAATATTAATAGACAATCGTAAAGAGAAAAACCCATCACTTGCAGGGTTAATGTGCCGCAACTGCTACAAAATTCTAATCTGACAAAAATACACCTTATATTTACATACGAAATATTGTTTATTTTTAAGGTATTGTAATGAAAAAAAATTATTTCAGCCTCAAATTTGGTCCATAAACCATGTAACCCTCTGACTCTGGCAGGGGCGTAACCAGCATGGGGCCTGTGACACCCCTGGCCACCCCTCTGGCCTCTGCCTTCGATTACAATTATTAATTTAAAAAATACAAAACCTACCAACATACATGTTGAGCAGATGTCTTCATGTTTTACAAATTTTTTTCAAATAAAGGCTTGTCGTTTTTGTTTTATTAATTTCTGTATGTGTTCAGTCCACTTATTCTGTTTTGTAATATACAATAGTATAAGCTGCTGTCACTAATTTTTTTCTGCAACATACAAATTCAGTTGTTGTTTAAAACAGTAAATCTGAAAATGAAATAAAATCTTTTATACAAGCAACTAGTCACAAGTTAATTTATATTGTGGTTATTTGAGTAAATATAGTAAATATTATTATAGTAAATAAAATTATTATATCACCTTCTAGTGGCCATCGTGTGTAACTAATATTTGGTGTCACAGAGGCCACCAGTGCTGTAGCTGTTTACCTGTTTAACTGAAATGAGATTTGGGGAGTTAGAAATTATTGCCTTACACACTTTGACTTCTTAAATTTCTGCAAGGGAAGCAAAGATTTACCATTTACTGGAAGGTCACGGGTTTCCTCCTTGTTTCTATCAGAAGCTGCAGCATTTGAGCTGTTGCTGTGTCACCAAGCTTTTAACGTGATGCTGGGAAAACCTTTGCTCATGACAAGAAAGATGCTGGAAAATATTTACCTTTAAGACGATACAGAACAGACTGAACATTCATAGCAAGAGTTTCAAAAATCTCTTTATTTTCTGCTGGCATGACTGAAATGATCATGTTTTACTTAAGTTTTTAATAATTCTTAACAGCTGAGGTTATTTTGTGTGACCATTTGTACTTTTCTAAATTAATTAAATTACAAACAAATGCCTTAAAATAGGAGCTGTTCGGAGCATTACAGTAATGTTTATTTGTATAAATTAAAAAATTTAATATTTATCAGCTACTTTTTTATGTCCACTGTCCCCAGCAGAACTTCTCCATTATATTACAATTCAGGCTTTATTCTATTTTATTTAATTTCTATTTTTAATGGCAGCATGTACATTCAGAATTTCACAAACAGTAAACTCAGTGTGCAGCTGTTAGAAATGTGTTTATTTCATGTTCCATTAGTTACACAGCAGCAGATCTAGACGTAGATTTAGCTCAGTGGAATAACAATTAATACAATCCACTATAACATTACTTCACTGACTTGTCTTTTGAGGTGCATATGATCTTAGGTTAGTCCCATTATAAAAACTGTGGTATTTTTGTTACTTATTTGTGCTTTTTCATTTATATCTTTATGTACTACATCTATTTACGTGCTTTGTTCAGTGTGAACTAGCACAGTTATTGTCTACTGATGTGTTTTTCCGCCCTTCAGATAAGTTACTAAATGTGTTGACACGACGCTCCCCCCTCTCTGACTCACTCCATCAACGGCTGATCTTGTACACCACATCGCCGACCTGCAGGGTCCCCGTCTTCTTCACCATGTGCAGCTGTCCGAACAACGGAGCCGACTTGTAGATGTGTTTGTCGGACGGATCACACAGACGATAGCTGCGAAAGAAGTGTCGTCAGAATGAGTTCAGAAGCAATTAGGTGCCACATTAAAACAATAAAAACTCAGTGAACAAATGAATCATCTCATCACCACAGTTGCCAGATTTGACAAAAATAGGCCAAACCTGCATAATTGTCTCTCCTACACGTTTGCATTCAATGATTAAAAAAAATGAGATTAGTTCTATTATTATTAGAACTGGCTGTTGCACAAGCAGCTTTGTTGCACTAATAACCAATATTAAGTTATTAAGAAATACGGTCTCTTTAAAAACTAAAGATTTAAAACTTTACCTTCTCAGAGTGTCCAGAGGCTCTTTTCTGGTGATGATGCCAGTTTTGGGATCAACAGTGGTGAGAAGACATCTGGAAACAACAACACTTACAAGTAAATTATCATCCTTCCTATTAAGACAGATTTAAAATGACAAATTCATTTTAACATTCAACACCAAATAGATGCCAGCAATCACTGTTGGATTTAATCCAGGAAATCAAACCCCAAACTTCAGTAGTGACCACAGTACAGCTTTGTGTTCACTGTATCTGATTAAAATCTGTGTGAAGCATCACCACGTTACCTTCCACATGACATTACACACTGCAGTCGCACACTGCCAATCTGGATCTCTTCCCACGAATCCTGAAAAAGCAAAGCAGTTGGTTTTGGAGTTGGAGATAAATTTAGTCCACGCTGCTCACACTGAAAAGGGCGAGGTATTAGTCACAAGTAAAGGACCAGATGATAATTTTTCAGAGAGGAGGGAAAAATAAAACAATACCTCATGTTCTGCAGTGTAGAGACAGAGAGGAACTGTTATTTTTAATATCTTTTTGTGATTATTATCTATTATTTACAAGACTTTTCTTTATTCTTCTCCATGTAAACAGGATTTCTAATCTTGTATCCAAACAGAGGCATCAGCGTGGAAAAGAAATCAGAGATGCAAATGCAGATGTGCTTGTACTGATCAACCCACCTCAGCAAACGCCTCACAGTCGCTTATCACAATGTTGGGGCGGAACTGCTCCACCGTGATGCCATTCTCTAGTTTGCTGCTGAGATCGTTGACAGAGGCCTCGGACAGCAGCATCACAGGTGCGACATCTGGGTACGCCACCTTCTGGATAAACGGGTAAAACACTACTGTTACAATCAGAAATGACTATGGGCCTCTGGGAGGAACCAGTTATAAAAACATATTTTTTCCTAAGTGGCAGAATAATTTGTGGCATTAAAATTTTACTACTATACATAAAAAATTTATCTTAGGTAAAGAATGACATTCACGAGGGGTTCAGACCTGTCATTAACAGATACATGTAGGCTGCCTTTCTTCACAGAGTCTACTCATATGTTTGACTTAAGACTTATTGTGGCATCATCTAAACAAATGACTATAAATGACACTATATGATACCAGAATTTATCCATTGCTCCCTATGTTCCTGAGGCAGCTGGAGCCAAGAGGCAGGGTACACCCTGGACAGGTCGTTAGTCTAACTCAGGGCTGACATACAGAGAATATTTATTCACAACTTTTTTTCGCAATTTTTAAGTCATCAATTAACCTAAGTGCAAGTTTCAACAAGAAGTCGGAGTACCTGGAGGAAAAACATGCAGCCACAGGGAGAACACGCAAACCTGAAACAGAAAGATCCCCAGCCGGCTGGCAGATTCAAACCCCGGTCCAAGTTCTATAAGTTCTATTATTATTCTATTAAATCATGTGCTATTAAATCCTGGCCCCTAAAATTATTTAATTAAGTAATATACAGCTTCATAATTAATGGTAAATTAATATTGTGTTTGTTTAGAATACCATCATAATCACTGTGACAGCCAATTTAGTAAGAGAAATTTTATATTTAAGTCTTTTTACTGTTTCTGGATCTTTAACTAGTTATAGGAAGAAAGTGGTTACATTTTTTTTCAAAACCACTTGGTGGTGGGTTGTTGTCTTCTCTACTGTCATATTCCCTGTACAGAGATGACTGTACTACTTATGCTGACTAAATGTTATGTTATGCATGTTAAAATTTGCTTTCTATTACAGTCGTTGGGCTTATAACAGAATCAGATAAATCTGTAGGAGGGAGGTGTCCAATGCACTGTAAACCTGAAGTGGGACATAACAGTTTGTTTTGGAAAGCAGTGTTCACAAAATTGTAAAGTTGGCTCATCAGAGATTAGATTTTTTGTAGAAACTCCAGAAATGTAGCATCTCAATGGAAGCACAAAGTGGAAACACACAGGTGACCATCAACATGTCAATGACTTAACAGGGTTTATAAGCCTGCTACTCCGAGCCAGTCAGTCAGAACTGATGAAGCCTTTTGGATGAGAGGTGAAACAAGTCCAGCTGCTGCTGAACACCATCTTTTGGGACAACCATGTTTGTTATACAAATCGTTCTGGTAGTTTGACCTCTGCTGCATCTGAATTTTTTTAGCCCCCCATCACTCTCAATTTACAATTCTGAATTTCACTTAGGGGCAAGATTCAGACAACTCTGAACTTTAAATCTGAGTGATCTGATAAAGGGCTTTGGCACAACTTTATGTTTTATTAAATAAAATATACATCTTTATTATATTTTGGTTATTTTACCTTTGAATCTTTCATATTCAATGCATATTGTTATAGGTTACCTTTTATCATTATGGTATGTTGTCCATTTTGGTTTTATGTACATTTGGTTTAGTTGTTGTTGTCCTGTTGTTGTCTTTATTCAGGTCTCTGTCCTATATCTGTTAGAATGCCTGACTGTGCAACATCACCTACTGTAGCTGGAATATTCTCTACTCTAATATCTCTGTGCTTATCGTCCCTCCTCTCATAACAGTCATGGAGCAGTTGCTTTATTAAGATGTTTTTTTTAGCATCTAACTTCATGCAGCCTGAAACATTTGTGTCACTGTGCAGCTGCTCTGATCACATGTCGCTGACAAATGGACTATTAAGTATTTTCTAATAGTTTTGGCTCCTCTCACACACAGCTACACTGACTCAGCTAAATTTGTTCTGTTTCTTATTTGCTGATTTCTGACAGCAGCTCAGCAGAGCAGGAATTTCTGGCACAGCTTCACCTGCTGCCAAGGTGAATGGATGAAGGGAAAACAAACTGATAAGATCAAAAGTCCAGCTACACCGTAACTTTATTATTACACCAATGCATTTTGGTTTGGAGCGTCAAAATGTTTATTGTTATTAAACCTGTAAATGTTGACCTCAGCAGACTTGAGGGAGATTTTCTTTTTTGCTAAATTGACATGTTTGAGAATGAAACTTTCCCCTCAAGGTTTCAAGGGCAACAGACAAAAATACAAACATGTTCTTGCATGAGACCAAATGTTTGCTTTTATCAATCCAGGTGGAAATAAAGCAACTAAAATGCAAGCGAACAGTATTTTTCCTCAGAGAGATGCATGAAGTTAGACCATTAAAAACTGCAACAAACGCTGCAGCACATAGTCACTACCTCATTTTGGGGGAAAAGAGGCTCACTGTCCACTGATCTCCTCGGCTTCATCTGAGGTTCAAAGTGCACCAAGCGAAATGTTTTATCTCCTCCCAGATAGCGAGTGAACCAGCGAGACACTTCGTCACCACAGTCGCGTCCCTGGATGTCAGTGCTGAACACTCTGCAGCAAAAATACAAGAAGAAGCATTTATATAATCTGACAACAGAGCTGGAAAAGAAGATGCTGCAGACGCTGAAATAACAGTGAAAACCACTGTGGGTAATTGTTCTTAAACTACCTTTTTAGAAATAATAGCAAATATAAAATGTCCTTAGTTGACAATATTAGCAGTTATTAGAGCTGCATTGATTATAAATTATTTTGATAATCAATTAATAGTTTTAGTGATTTTTTTAAAGCACAAATGCCAAAGCATTCACTGGCACCAGCCTCTCAAGGAGGATTTATTGCTTTTCTCTGTTTTGTATCATATAAACCAAATATTTTGGGGCTATGACATTTAAATTATATTATATCCTTTTCTAGAGAAAAACATTCAAATTCAATTAATCAAGAAAATAATGAATTGTTAGTTACAGCCATAGCAGACCTCAGCTGAGCTTCTTTCACTGAAAAATATTATCAAGCTGCGGTAGTAGCTACAAAAAAAAGATAAACCCCTATTATCAAGCACAATAATCAGTTATTCAATAAGAAAATACCCTGACACTGACCTGCAGTCCATGACGTGGTTCTCAGGTTGTTTCACAGGGAACCTCAGCTCCTCCATGTTTGGTCCGTTCAAACAAGCCCGACCTCCCTCACAGGTCAGAGACACCAGCACCAGACGAGGCTCCTGTCTGGCCGTCACCATGTGACCGTCCTCCGTCACCACCAGCCAGTGTCTGCAAACAAGACAAACGCAATCGTGGATTTTCCTCATTGCACCATTTGGAGTCCCTGGTTTCATTCCCAATGTCACTAAACCTGCACATCAGCTTCTCACAGACATGAGACAACATTACAGAAAGGGAATAAAAATAAAATGAGCGGGACCGATGACAACACAGGGAACCATGGATACAGGTGTGTTTCTGACTCACACAGAAATCCCAGATTTACATCACATTTTATTTTTATCCACTGATAGGAAAAACATGGTTCTCAGAGGATTTAATCTAGCATTTTTGCAAGAATACCTTTATCAAATTTAAGCAAAAACACTGTAGATATGAGCTTTCCTATATATGTAAATGCTGTGCTAGTCTGTCATCTTCATGTGGAGAGGAGGCACCTGCACGTTGCTTCATCATATTCTTCATATAATCAATGATACTGTCATCCTGGTTTCCGTAATGTTCATTTGTAGCTTCTATGTTCTGAAAACATAAAAAACTGTTGCATATGTTTCAGTCCTGGATGAGGGAAATCTTTCCCCTGTTTCTCTCTTCATTTCACTTGTGACAAGTGAATCAGAAAGGACAGGTGACACTTTAAAAACCCAGTAAAATAGTCAGAATGAGACAAAAATGATCAAATATATTAACTATTTCAGAGAAAAAGCTGGTTTGTACAATATCTTATTCTCGGTTCAATAAAAAAGTGTAAGTGGGGGGCCACCCAGTTTTATGATAGTAAGTCAACCAAACCATACATCGTCTTAATAACTCATTTTCTGTCCGTTTTACATGCTGAGGGGTAAATTCAAAGACTACACCAAAATATCCACAGCCACTGCAAACGGCTGTGTGGGTGTGGGTGTAAACATCTATAACCATTTCTAACGGTACAGATTCGTGTGTTTATGTCAGAAAACACCTGACAGGTGAGAAACTGGACTCTGCACATTATCTAAACTCAAATCCGTTGTGCGCAACACTCACCGATCCTTCACGTCTCCAAACCTCAGGCCGATTTTGTGGCATTCTGCGAGAGCCACGGACACCGCTTTGCCAGACTTCAGAGGGTGAATAAAGAGCTGCGACACTACGCCTACGCGAACAACTTTTTCTGGCTTTCGCAGGTATTTATATCCAAGACCAAGTCCCAGAACGGCAACGCCAGCTCCGCCGATCAGAAGACTGGCTTTTTTATTCTGGGACAACGTGTTCACAACCAAGTCTTTCAGGTCCATGTTGGAGCCTCAGAGTTTCATGGACTGAACTTTAGACAGCCTCCTTGTGTAACGTTCAATGCCCCTCGGTCAACTGCAATACCCCTCCGTGCTTAAGTTTCATGGGCTGACAATTGACGTGTCCCTCAGACCGGTAGACCAAAGGCCGCCTCCCTACCTGTGCATGACAGACCTGGACCCCTCAGTGGATCTAGTTTGGGGAGTGCATGTATATGTATAGTATTAAATTGCCCTCTGCCTTCCCTGTATTAAATATATCTGGTGCCAGATGATGTTTTTTTGTGTTATTGTTAATAGTAGCCCTTTTTTTATGTTGCAAACCCTGGCGGCTGGTGAAATTATTTTTTGGGGGGGCGCACTTTTGCAAGTCAGATTTCAGATGCGCTCTAACCACATATCACCACAAGTATAAACCAAAACACCATTATCATACATCACACTGCTTTAAAAGATTTAATTAACCTGAAAATACACAGTCTGTGTTTTCAGTCATTTACTATTTATAAGAAAAGTTCACCTGTGTCTCCTTCAACTGACACATGCAGTCAAGTAGCTCATTCTGCACTGTCTCAGATGTCCCTTTAAACACAGTAACAGTCTGCAGGTACTGCTGCATCCA